>JAOYSI010006504.1:0-12791 GCA_025775065.1 Hiodon alosoides | reverse complement strand
AGTATTTGTGACAGGTTACACTGAGTATGTTCCAAAAGGCTTTTGTGAGTGACTATTTTATTAGATTAGTCTTTACTAATCTTTACTTTACGAGTCTTTACTCGGGCAGTGGGTTTTACCAGTCACTCAGGGCTTCATCACTCTTGTTGACAACTAGAATGTGGGGTACATTTCAGATGCACTTTGGCTACTGCACTGGGTTGAAAGAGGTGATGGAATGAGAAGAATCTAGGCATAATAGCCATAATTTCTCTGGTCTGCAGGACCTTGATATTGATATTTTTTGCAATACAGATTAGAAAGACCCCATTTATAGCAGACAGAACTGGACAGTCAATTAAATGTTTATAGAGGATCGAGCAGACATAGTTTAAACAGAGCCTGTGTCTCACTTCCACAGTACCCCTTGCTTGTTGTTCCAATATACTGCTCTCTCTTTTTTTCACACTTAAATTCGACAAGATTTTTTACACAGCACAGGGACTTCAGAAGAGAGAGCGCTGGTTTCGTCAGGACAAGTGTACAGCTCCCAGGCACCACAGAGCTATAGCATTGATTGGGGTTTCCAAGTACAGGAACACCAGAGGAAGAGACAAATGGGCCACAGCAATAGTGCTGTTAAACACGATTTGAGAGGTTTGGTTTGGCCTTGAAAAGCATGTCCTGCTTCCATTGTGGACCACTACGTCACAATTAAAACCCTGTGTATGTCATACATATTACAACAGAAACACACAATCGTGAGCATTTCTATAGAGGCTATACAATTTCCACATTTATAAAATCTATATGTTATTGACAATATAACCATAAAATATTTTTACACCTTACGGAACTTCAAACTGCGAAAAACATTTGATTATCGCATTAGTCACTTCATTCACCAATGAGGACGAATGAGGACTCTTTTGCTCTTTGTAACAGACAATCTTTTACTGATGTGAAGCAACAGTAAAATCGATAATGTGGACATATGAATGTAATATTTACAATTTAGTTGCTTAGCAATAAGCAACTTACAATTCCTACATTCATCCTCTTATACAGCTTGACATTTTACTGACATTTTACTGAAGCTCAAGGGTACTACAGCTGGGGTGGGACTTGAGCCGGCAACTTTATGGTTACAAGCCTGTCACCTTAATAACTACACTACCATCCGCCATCTTGATCTAAATCAAGACATTACCACAAAAAGGTAGACAGATACTCAAACTGAATTTCATCAGGGGCATAAAGCAAAATGTGAGTCTGGCAGGATTTCTTTTTCTTTTGACATAAATGCAGAGAATTACATTCAATATCTGTTAAATAGTTAAATGTAGAAAGCTCTACATGTAGAAACATCACTTCTCTGTAGAAACATGGCATTCTGAAGACACTTTCTTTAGCATTGTGACATTGAACTCCTTTCGGAATTGGATCCTACTGCTTTATGGCATTAGCTCATTACAATCGTTCTGATCATGTTCATGTTTACGTCTTCCACGTCTCTCTTTCCCATGGCACTGTGAAATTCATCAAGAAAATCAGGATGACGACCCAACGTTTTACGCTTTCAGTTTTTATTACCTCTGGGCTCTTTCATTGACAGTTGTGAAGTTAAACAGTTGTTAACTTCCCTGAAATGAAATATGACTGCATGAACTCCTAAAGCATGAGGGCTGATCATCCCTCTTCATCACAGTTTGCTGATCCCTGCCAGAAATAAATGGAGAGGAACAGAAAGAGCTAGAACTGGCCATCCAATACAATTGTGGCCATTTAAACCTTACTCATCTGAACATCTTTCAAGGGGCAGCCAGTAGAAACGGAACAAAAGATACTTGAAAAATACTTTGCTTGAATGGCCTCTTTATCCGGCGAGCTGAGTGTTGAAGAAGTTCTGGTTGATAATCACCTGACCATGGCATTAGACGTGATGGAAAATTACCCAGACATTTTATAAAAACGTATCATTTAATCAGCCATGTGACAGTGTCCAATGTATTTTTATGTTCAGGAGATCCACCAAAAAAATTGCAGAGGATGAAGATTTGAGTGATATGGGGGATTCCTCTGCTTACAGCAGTATACACAAAAACATTGTTGTGAGCGAAACCAAGAGAGACATCACTCAACAGCAATGGCAATAGCGTGAGTGCCCAATGCTGGCCTTTTTAATGACCCACTGCACCTTTGGTAATGCCAGCTACTCTGCCACCTTGTGCTGCAGCAGCAATGCCACTCGCCTGTACTGCAACGAGCTCAGTGGAGGCAGGGTGGCTCTCTGCACACCTGCTGCAGAGGATCCTGGCACAGACTCTCTGGATCTCATGCTTAGTGCCCTCGCCGACAAAGCAGTCGGGCCACATTGAGGCTGGTGAGCACGAGTAAGAAGTGATAGTAGTTGAAGATGCCCTCAATAAACGAGCATTTATGCTCCAGCACCATCCGCACAAGCAGGAGGAGGTGGTAGGGCGAGAAGCATAACAAGAAGATGGTGATGGTGCCTGTCAGCAGGTACTGAATACGGGTTTTCTGTGCTCTCTGGTACTCCTCGCCACAACATGCATGACCCGGAGGTACGACGCAGACAGGATAGAGAGCGGGAATAGGAAGCCTACGAAGAAACGGTAGTAGTTTACAGGGCACTCCCAGTTCTTCATGGGGTAGTGCTCGAAGCAGATTGAGTGGTTGCCTAGGTCCATGCTGAGCTCTTTTCGCTGGAAGATTATGCCCACGGCAACCTCCTTCACCCAGATAAAGGCGCTAGCAGCGATGGCCACCTGCATGGACCGGCAGCAGGTGAAGCGCAGCGGGTAAACAACGGCGATCGAAGGAGATGCAACAGAGGAAGCCAACACTGACACAGATGTTCTCATAGAGCAGGAAGCTGTACATCTTTCAGAGCCACTCCTGGTGCATCCAGTTGTCATGCTGGAAGAAGTACTGCAGCCAGAGGGGCAACGAGGCGAGGTATATGGTGGTTCCACTGGGTTAATTGCTTATCTGACGGAATGTGGTTACTGCAATAAACATGGTTTGGTGGGCAATTATATGGTGGGGCAAAAGGTTATACGACAATAAACATGGTTTGATGTGCAAATGATATGGTGGGATGATGGGTTATCTGATGGAATTATGTTATGGTTTGGAAGGTACTCTGTTGCTGGAACTGCAATTAAACCACAGTTGTTTACCAATTCCAACAAACAGGAATTGGGTGAAGGCAGAACGACATAGGGACAAAAAAAAACAAAATGGTTTCCCTGAGAGCCAACCGTGACAGGAGGGTAAAAGCTTAGACCAATAGGGCGCAGTTAAACATTGTGATGATGATGTGGCCGCCTCCCATTAGAGGAAGGGCGGGTATGTTATATCAGCAGGAACAGGATGTAAGCGGTGGAGAACAGATAATGATGTATGTCATGGTTGATGTTGCAGGTGATATGGTCATCCTCTGACACTTCTGTCATAGTGTGTTCAACGATCCACTTCTCACCAACACGGCTGTAAAGCAGGAGTTTAGGTGCAAACTCAACTTTTTTCTAAGAAAGGTACACAGAGTCAATAAAATTTAAGCAAAGGCGATTATGTTAACGTGAAAATACATACAAACCATAATATCATATTTACCTAATCTCTCTCTGTAAATTTGTCACATATGCAAGGAGTAAAAAATGTGCTGTTTACACGTGTATGCTGAAAGAATACTCGTCAAACAATTGCATCTAATTCACAGTGTACTCACACAGGTAAGAACTAATCTTACCCATTCGCCATACTGAAGATAGACCATAATATACAATTTTACCATTAGATATTTTACATTTAGTTGAATCATTTTGTGTAATTCATAATCGTAGATACTATAATTTATTCAATGTGTAAAAAAATCATAATACGCAGTAACAATGCAATAACAAAAATGAAATAATTCTTGAACTAACGGAGAAAGACAAAAATTACAACCGTTTTAAAGGGTTTACAGTAACCCACGTGGAGCGTCTACGTAAAGCTGTCACAATGTATTAGTACTATATCAGATGGCTTTCTAAGCCTCAAGCGACCCCTCCCTAATATCGCTAATAAAAACGCATTATGAGAAGTGAATACTATTAGGATGAGAATAAATGGATAACTTACTCCTTTAATTAGAGTAGATTCCAAAATCTTTACCTACATCGACAAGAGACACATTTTTTCACTTTACCATCGAGAGGCGAGACATAACCTAGTTCCTATCAATTTAGAATTCAGTGGCGGCCGGATGGAGGGGTAGGAGGAGGGTTACTGTTATTTTGAAAGTCATGGTTCCAAAGTTAAAATTTGCAAAAGCAAGTTGTGCACTCCATCTAGCAGCCAACTTAACGGACCGTGTTCATTCATTTGTTGGATACACTACAAAACTTGGAAATTCTTAATAGAATATGTATTTTACAGTCAGTCAATATAAAATAATTTATATGTTCAACTAATGCAGCTACAAGAAAATCTTCAATGTTCCGGAGTAGACATTTTCAAGACTATTTTTTTTTTCCTTTGGCTCCGCTTGTTGAACTTATCCATAAAATAAAAATGTCCTATGGCCACCATTTAAGACAAAACAAACTGACTAGTCACAGTCTTTTGTCATTTGTATCCTAAAGGAAAATGCGCAGATATTGAAAAGGAGCGCTTTGAAGAATCAACTTCCAGGTCGCTGTTTCGGTTTGTGCAACGAGATTATGAAAACAAACTGAACCGATTTATTTACAATACGCACACCTATGTGAAATCACAAACGGCGAGAACCTTTCCATACTTCTGTATCTGTGTAGGACTTGCGTTTTAAAAATGCACAAAATCGTCTCTGAGGCTCTCAAAAACAAAGCTAAATGTCACATAAGGCAGCGTTTGTATTACTCTTTTGGAGGTTATCTTATTTGTCATTATTCCTGAATCCTTACAGTTTAACAAAAAATGAAACTTCAACCATTTAATTTACAATTTAATTCTTCACATTTAACATAAGGTAAGGTTAGAGTGTCACATCATTTGCTGTTGGTGTGTAATAAAGAATTGGGAGACATAAAACAAATGCAGTGTAATTGACAATAGCTTCTATTGTGGAAAAAGACAAGATCTTGGCAAAAGGTTTTTAATATGATTGTTTACAGAAGAGTAAAAAGCCATCCAGTGTTCAGACCCATTTCTTCATGCACACGCCAATGGGTTTTAAAACGTACCATTCGGCACTACATTTACAGTTTCATCAAGAGGACAAGCAGGCTACGGAACTACAGGGCCACTATGGGGGTTACCCATTCTTTTGGAGAAGGGCTTCTGAAGGAGAGTCTGTGTTCCCCTTAAGATCTGGTTTCACGTATGCCCAATTTTTACTGCTTTGCATAATGAGGCCATCAAACACACAAAGGAAACACTTCCATTTATCCATTACAGAGACTGCCAACATGAACAGGCACCGACCTCACACTCTGATCCTGTGATTACATGAGTGTTGCGGTTCAACTTTTCCCCAATTTTTTTGTGTAATCTTAGGCGGAGTTGGTCTAGCATGTTGGATGCATGTTCTCTGTTCAATTCAATCCCATCAGCAATTGAACACATCAGTGAAGTATGTTGGTCATTGTAGAACAACCTGACAGAATGACTTAACTTGGGCGTTAAGAATCCAAGAGCTCCTCTACAGTGGATGACTGCGTGCAGGAGTACCTGAAATTTTTTTTTTCTTTTCTCTAAAAGATGCCAGGCGCAATGTTCAGATCAAGTGCAAGGAAAAAATGCCCCTACACACATCCATATTCGTACCAGACAGTCTGAGGATCGTTGTTGGGGTCTGGGGAAGCGGGTGTGCTTTTTGTCGGCTCCTCCAGCCCGTAGTTCCCCACGGTTTCCTGCGTCTTTAGCTGGGGGGAGTTTGTCTGTCCAGTTTCCCTGAATTCTGCCTCTTCCTCTTTCGGGGCAGGTAGCTGCCCGACCCCAGCCAGTCTAGTGCTGGACTGCTCGGTTCGACAGGGGCTGGCAAATAGGGACAAGGAGGATGAGTGGTGCTTTGGCGGGGGCAGGGATGGTTTAAGGGGAGAGTCATCCTTCGGTGTGGTGAGGGACAACCTGTGTGGGTCCAGGGGATAGTACCCCACCTCGACAGGGATTGGTCAGAGCCCGGCTAGTCTGGAGGACTGGGGCCTCTCTTGGGCCACAGCCCCCATCCTCCTCAGCACCACATCCCCCTGGTTCTCCTCGCCCTCCTGGCTGTAGCTGTTGGGGCCACTGGAGCAGAGCAGGTCGGCAGACGCCAGACTACAGGTCCGACTCAGGCTGCCAGCCCCTCGGGGGCCCGAGTTTGGGGAAGGTCTTGTGTTGCCGCTCGCTGCCCCACTGGGCAGTGTGTGGGAGTGGCATGAGGATATAACACTGGGGGGGTTGTGCCCTCTCCAATGCCCATAACTTAGGCTTGACGTTCTGTTTGGAGTTTTGGCCTCAACGAAATCCCCGAGGGGTGTGGCCTTTACTGTGGGCGTGACATAGCTGGTGGGTGTTTTGGCCCCGTCCCTCTGAGACATGGGATAATCAGTGCTCAGCGAATCAGAAACATTGTTAAAATGGTTAGCCATCAGATCCTTGCGGCAGTCAGTCCTCACCTGAAGAATGGAGCAGAGGGTAAGAAGGGATAGAGAGTTACAACCACAAACAAAGTGATACCATTTATTCCATTAAATAGATGATTTTCAACATTCCTTCTGCAGTCCAAAAAATAGTGTCAAAATGCAGATTTAATACCTTTTTTGAGCAATGAAACATAGCATTTCCAACTCACTATTTTTTTTGTGATAGTGTATTTACACACAATACAAATTCAATAAGCTGGTATTGCAATAATATTTGCATATGTCAAGTAAATTATCAGCAAAAAATCATTTAAAATTTTACACTCTAAACAGAGAGTGGGTTTCTTGCCTGTACAGCGGGTGGCGACAGAGATTTGCTCTCCTGCAGGAACTTCCAGGGTGACCATCACGCTCCCTGGCGATGAAGGGTGGCGACGGATGAGGCAACCGATAGTCTTCGGCCGCATAGGGTGGCGCCACGGTGTGGGCCAGCGGGGATGGCAGGCAAGGGTGTGACTGGGGGCTGTCACGGGTTGCTGGAGCAGGGTATGCATAATTTGGCTGAGGTGAGAATGCAATTAAGTTTATTTTAATTTAGTAAATTATTTTAAATATAAAAAATTAAAATTATTTTATTAATTAATTGAATATCCGTTTGCAAAACACCTTTGAAGTTGATGGGAGAGTTTCTGCTGGAGGTAATGAGGCTGAACTCTGCAGAACAGGGTCGGTAACCTTGAACAGGAAAAAACCCAGAGTGATGTTTCAGGAAGAAAGCTCTTGCAACACAAACAGACCTCAGAACAGTCCTCCCTCATCAGTGTGACAGTAGTACTGACTCATAACACTAGTTTCTTTGTTTCCATGGTCACGGTTGACATGTCAGGCAACTTCTGGCGTATGTCATCATTTGAGTTAAAATTTGTAGAAGTTGGGCCATTGAGTACCATTTCCCAAAACTTTTTTCTAACAGACGTACCTCAAAGCATTATTCATATATTCATATTAAAATACAATTAATATTTTTACTTTTCAAACTGATAAATAGGCTTGGGTACCTTCCAACGTTCACACTTTTTCACAGAACTCAACATACATTTGTGCTTAAAAGTTTGCATACCCTGGCAGTAATTGTGAAATTTTGGCATTGATTTTGAAAATATGACTGATCGTGCAAAAAAACGGTCTTTTATTTAAGGATAGTGATCATATGAAGCAATTTATAATCACATAGTTGATGGCTCATTTTTAAATCATAATGATAACAGACATCACCCAAATGGCCCTGATCAAAAGTTTACATACCCCTGAATGTTTGGCCTTGTTACAGACACACAAGGTGACACACACAGGTTCAAATGGCAATTAAAGGTTAATTTCCCACACCTATGGCTTTTTAAATTGCAATTAGTGTCTGTGTATAAATAGTCAATGATTTTGTTAGCGCTCACATGGGTGCACTGAACAGACTAGATACTGAGCCATGGGGTGCCGAAAAGAACTGTCAAAAGACCTGCATAACAAGGTAATGGAACTTTATAAAGATGGAAAAGGATATAAAAAGATATCCAAAGCCTTGAAAATGCCAGAAAAAGGTGAAGGTTCTGGAGTGGGTCTCCTGACCTTAATATCATAGAATTACTCTGGGGAGATCTCAAATGTGTGGTTTTTGCAAGACGACCAAAGACTTTGCTTGACCTGGAGGCATTTTGCCAAGACGAATGGGCAGCTATACCACCTGCAAGAATTTGGAGCCTCATAGACAACTATTACAAAAGACTGCACGCTGTCATTGATGCTAAAGTATTAAGAACTAAGGGTATGCAGACTTTTGAACAGGGGTCATTTCATTTTTTTCTTTGTTGCCATGTTTTGTTTTCTGATTGTGCCATTCTGTTATAACCTACAGTTGAAGATGAATCCCATAAGAAATAAAAGAAATGCGTTTTGCCAAGCTGTTTTCTTTTAAAATGGTATGTGCATTACCAATTCTCCAAGGGTATGCAAACTTTTGAGCACAACTGTAAGTACTTACTACAGAGTAGAATTACATTAGTGAAGAAAATTCAGAGAAAGAAAATAAATAAAAAATAAAAATAATAAAAATCAACTACTGCTCTCCTTGGGTAATGGAAAATTATTATTCCCCAATTTCACAACATGTTAAAGCTGTTAAAAACAAATTAGATACTGTCTTACCCTGGGTCCTAGTGCCAGGGCTGGAATTTACTGTGGTGTCAGTGGGGGTGATGTGGATTGCTGAGGTAGAGCGGGCCAGGGTTCCAAGCCCAATGTACCTTCGCCTGGAGAGTATTTCTTCCAGACTGTTCAGACTCTCGCTGCTGCAGCCCAGGCTTCTCTACAGGTCCCTTCCTTGCAGGCCACCGCCATCATTGGGGAATAAAAACAATAGAGGAATTAGCAATCATGCCACGCCACCATCAACCAAGTGTGTGCTGCTGCAGACAGGCGCGTCCTGCTGCTGCGGCGGCTGCGGGAGAAACACTGCAGACAGGCGCATCCAGCTGCAGCGGGAGAAACACTGCAGACGGGTGCGTCCAGCTGCTGTGGCTGCGGTAGAAACACTGCAGACAGGCGCCTCTTGCTGCAGGTGCTGCTGCAGCTGCGGGAGAAACACTGCAGACAGGTGTGTCCTGCTGCAGCGGGAGAAACACTGCAGACAGGCGACGTCCTGCGGCTGCGGCTGCAGCTGCGGGAGAAACACTGCAAACAGGCGCGTCCTGCTGCAGGTGCTGGAGAAACACTGCAGACAGGCGCCTGTTGCAGCAGGTGCTGGAGAAACACTGCAGACAGGCGCCTGTTGCAGCAGGTGCTGGAGAAACACTGCAGACAGGCACATGCTGCTGCAGGTGCTGGAGAAACACTGCAGACAGGCACATGCTGCAGCAGGTGCTGGAGAAACACTGCAGACAGGCGCATGCTGCTGCAGGTGCTTGAGAAACACTGCAGACAGGCGCATGCTGCTGCAGGAGAAACACTGCAAACAGTTGTCACTCCTGTCTGACCTAGACAGAGCTAATACAGCCAGCAGCATAACAGCACAACAGTTACTAAACAATGTGGTGCACAGTCATACAAAAAATTTGCCATAGCTTTGCCCTTTAATTTATGCAAGCAAGCAGATGGCTCATCAGAGGACACCAAAGCTTGCAAAGCAGGTTACAAGGGTTCCTTTAAGGTTTTACTTACAGCAGATTTCACACAGGCGGTCCAAACTGTGTGGCAGCTTTAGAGCTCTATTTGAGTCACCTGCTTCCCGGTTCAGTTTGGGAGAGACAGAAGCTACACATGGTATATGGTGCGGTCGAGGTTTCAGAAGTGAGGAGACAATCACAGTGATGCACTTGCAGTTTAGTGTAGCCGCCCCAGTAAGCAAAATAAAAAAATAGAGTCGAGCGGGAAATTGAAAAAGGGAGCACTTCTGCCGGCTAGTGTTGGTGCTTGCCTAGCCATGATTACACCACAGAGGTGCTTACACTGTGAGGATGGAGGTACTTGCTGGTGGAAAGCTTAGCAGTCCCAGATGGAGCAGAGCTTTGGTGTGTGTAAGAGAATGAGAGAATAGGTGAGCGCACATTTTCTCGCCCGCTTGTGTGTGTCATTGAGGTCATGAGTGGATGGTATTGAGAATGATAGAGGTTGTGAGGTGATGGGGGAGAGGGGTGTGCGCTGACGGAACATGTCAGAACTGCCCGATGGGAGAGAGGGAGACAGACTCCGCCTGGGAGAGCGTGTCAGAGGAGGACCAGAAGCGTAGACGACCTGAGAGAGAGACCCGCGGAGGAGGGGTCCAGGAGGGCTTTATTTTCTCTGGACTCTTACTCCTCAGAAAGGGGAACCTTTTGACTGCTGGAGAGAGGAATATTTTCAGACTTTTAAGAACTTTTCAAACATCTAATAGTCGTTTAAAAAGATGTTAGTCCTTAGACAGAACACCAAACATTCGCCCATACATTTAGAAGTGGTCCAACTCCATTCCTCCTCGGCCACAGGGTATGTTGGTTTTCACCACTTAATTAAATTTTGGTAATTATTCTCAATATAAATGACAACCAGGTGTTTCTTTTTGTAATTGCGAGAACTCGAAAACAAACCAGAGTTTGAAACCCCTGATGTAGTATATACAAAGAAGTAATTACAATTTAATGACTGAGTGAAAGAAATGTCTGGTGAAAGGGCTGTTTGTATATGAACTACAAAGGCATCTGATATGACTGTCAGATCCTACTACTGGACATATAAAGCGTAGTTGTTTAGAATAAAACATTTTTTTAAAGCGATTTCATCCTACCCGGCATTGTTCTTATCTCAGTAAAGAAAAGAAATTACAACAAAGTTAAAACCATGATCTTAACCTATTTTCAGTCAGCAAAGCCCATTTAACAAGTTAAGAACCGTCAGTATAGGAAGACTAGCAAGAGTCAATTACCAGAGCTTAGATAGTTGTTCTAGGTGAAATTATAATTTCAAATGACCCACGAACACCTCCCTCGCCCCTGGGCGTGATCCGGCCTACCTTTGGCTACACGACTTGGGGTGACAGCGGAGAAATTGGTGGGGCTGTTCTCCATCGAATGAGAGCCCACGCTCTCTTGGCGGAGGCGGGACAAGACCAGCTGTTGGCAGAGGCAGCGATGGGGGGAGTTCAATACTGTTCTGTACCCGCTACTGTGAACTCTCCTTCTTTGGTTTCATGAACTTGGTCAAGGCTTTCGCACCTACCCAGTGGCTCCGTCTGAGATGACAAGATAACAAAGCGTCCGTTAAAATCCTCTTTATCTGATCTGTTTTTAGTTATTGGTATATTTCAATCTCATGCAATCTAGAAAGGACTGCTTACTTCTTGGGAGCGGGGTCATAGAACTTATATTGATCCATGATCTTCTCTTCTAGTTTCTCTTTCTGACGGCGTAGTGCATTTTATTTGTCACTGAAACTAAGGGAAATAATTAATAAACCATTGAATCGATACCTATGACACACTCAACTGCACATTTACATGTACAGAGCTGGACAAACTTATATGTACTGTTTTTGCTCCTCGTGGTACAGCTCCTTGCTCTTCATAGTCCGCTCCAGCAGAGTCTAGTTCTGTTGGCTCAGCATCTGGATCTGACTCATAAGGTGGTGGTTCTCCTCCTCCAGGTTCCCCTTCAGTCTAGTCAGCAGCTTGGGAGAAGGAAACACTTTAAATTCCCCATGAACGCAGTCCTTACCTGGGGTCTAACACACTAAAACCAATTCCTACAAGCCCAAAGCTGAAACCACCAGTTCTATAATGGGGGTAATGTCACAGATACAGGAAAAACTGCATAAGTATCCCCATATTAACCATTCCCAGACCCATCTCCAGGCCCACACATTAACAGTAAAAAAATGCTTTAGGTTTATTAGGTTCTCCACAAACGGCAGGTCCGTATGTACAGTACTGTGCAAAAGTCTTAGGCACAAAAAAAGTCTGTAAAGCGAAGATGCTTTCAAAAATTATTAAATGAAATGTTTCTCAATATAAAATAAATGCTATAGTAAAATTATATCATATAAACATATAATTATAAATAAAATAAAATAAATCAATATTTGATGTGAGCACTCTGCCATTAAAACTGCATCAATTGACTTAGGTACACTGTTGCACAGTTTTATTAGACAATTATCAGGTAGATTGTTCCTAGCATCATGGAGAACATGCCACAGTACAGACTTTGGCTGCCTGCCTTGCTTCTCTCTGTCCAGGTAATCACAAACAGCCTCGATGATGTTGCGATCAGGGTTCTGTGGAGACCATACCATCTGTGGCAGAATTCCTTGTTCTTTCAGAAAACAATTGTTCTAAAACAATAGTTTTTCTACTGACACACTAATGCAGAAAGACTACATTTGTGTAAAAAAGCTAGGGTGCCTAAGACTTTTGCACAATACAATACTGTAGCTTCACAGAGAAGGACGTGTGATAGGTTTGCCCAAGGTGTAGGTCTCATCAATAAAAACAGAAAGCACAGGGAGGGGTGTGTAAGTGGCCACACTGCAAGCCAACCTTGGAGCAGTCTTCGACAAAGGAGACAGGAACAGTCTCTCATTACATCACTCTGGTACCTAAATGGTTGAAGGCGTCTCCCCTGACGCATCATATTACAGCCAAATACCACAAAACCATCAGCAAGGACACAGGCAGGA
>JAOYSI010006503.1:0-12792 GCA_025775065.1 Hiodon alosoides | reverse complement strand
TTACACACTCTCTCACATGCACACACACACACACACTCTCACATGCACACACACACACATTCTCACCCACACACACACACTCTCACACACACATACACACACACACACTTTTTCTCTCTCTCACACACACTCTCACACACACACACACACAGACACACACTCTCACACACACATACACACACACACTCTCTCTCACACACACACACAAACACTCACACACAAACACACACTCACACGCTCACACACACCAACACACACACTCTCTCACACATCAGTCGAATTTCCCTACGATTCTTTATCTTCTCAGTTTCTTGAGTAAAGGACCTCATGTGGACGTTTTCTGTGGCTTTTTGCTTTTCAGGAAGAGGAAGACGAAAAACGGCCAGACGGGCGGGGAGCAGACTAAGATCCTAGATTCGGTGAGTATGTGACCCTGCGGTGCACCCTCACCCCTGAGCCCACTCCCGGGGCCGCGCTTGACCGCTCTCCCCGTGCGACCCGCAGGCCGTGCTCCGGCAGACCAAGCTGCGCTCCTTCAGCAAGTCCGACACCAGGCTGCACGAGATGAGCCGGCCCACCTGCAATGGGAACAGTGAGTAGGCAGAAACGGGGGCCACAAGGGGGCACGTCTTTCCACACGAGCGGGCCTCCGATTCACCGTTCTCTGTCAGTCCACGTTAAATATATTAAATCTAACATTTCACTTTACTCGCAATAAGCAAAGAGACAGCAGGGTGTAAAAAAGAGGGATGGATACATACGCTATTACTGTAGTTTAAATTGGGATTTCTGTCAACTTTAAACTTCACCTCCTGGACCTGAGGAATGTAGTCGTGTGAATGGTCTTCCTAAGTCCGAAGTTCTATTGGCTCCTTTGCTGAGCATCTCTGTGTACCCCCTGCAGGCGCCTCCAAGAATCGCCCTGCCAGCATGGATCCGCTGTACCTGTCCAGCCGCCACTCCAATGCTAACCTGAGCTGCCCCCTAGACCGACATATGCTCCTGGTCCCACCGACCCCCAGGGAGGAACAAGAGCACACCTACTCAGAGGTGGGCCTCCGGGTCTCCCTGCCCCGCTGCCCCGATGACGGCCTGTACGAGAGTGTGGGCACCGGGACCATGGAGCCTGCTACTGAGGTGCCGCCCTCCCAACCCCACACCCACAGCCCTGCCCCCGGCAAGGCCAATGGGAATGTGTCCAATGGGAAGGGAGCCAATGGGGCTCTTGTCCCGGACCCGCCCGTCACCGCCGAGTACGCCTGCATCCGGAAAGTGCGTAAAGTGGACAAGCCCAAAAAGAAGGAGAGCAGGGCGGAACCCGGCGAACCACAGCAGCGGGGCTCCAACACAGACCTGCATACCGCCCTGTACCCACCCCACCCGCGCAGCCAGGAGGCCCTTAGGAACACCCTACAGCCGTTCCAAATACAGTCCTTCCCAAAGGTAGGCGCCAGAGTGGGTGGCCAGCACCATACCTTTCTGAACTACAGCCGCCCTGCCCTCGGTGCAGAAGTAGTGATGTCATCATCCCCTCGGTGATGGGGCAGTATTTGTGGTAATCGTTGACCCGATGTGGCCCGATGACAAGCCAGCCAACACTCACCACAGTGTTACATACAGGTGAATGATGTTTAATATTCAGGTGAATGATGGTTAATATTATATAATTACTGACTTATTTCCTGAATCCTTCCTCCATTTGCACATTTGCACCACCGTGCTCTCTGACCCCTATCTTGGAACGGTTACAAGACCGAGGTCTACTGAAAACGGTGGGCAATTTGAATGAGTCCACCTTAAAAGCAGAGACTGCTAGGTCGTGCGCAGTGTGGTGCTCTTTTAGTTGACCGGCCAGTGTGAGTTTATTCAACCAGTAACCGGGGGATACAATTGGGAAGGCCCCTCAGGGTCCAGACAGACAGAGCAGAGTCATTTCCATCCAGTTGGCTCAGGCCTTTGTAATGTTTTTTAGGCCCTCTGACAGATACAAACTGTTTACACATCGAATAATTTCAGTCAACAATGACATTTCATTGAACAAGTTAAAAAAAGGCAGTTTTACACAAATACTGAACATCATCCGTCTAACTGTATGCATGCAAATTCAAGTTTGCAACATTACATTTTCATTAAACCTTTGATAAGAGGAGTCCAAGATTTAAGATTTTATTAAGACTGCAATGTCATGCAATAACCACTAGAGGGAGAAATCTGCCAGGTTTTTAATCTCTGAAGCAATCTGACCCAGAGAACAAAGGTCAGATTAGTCATAAATGTGCTATAATTGACCGGCTCGGCGCCAGCGTTTGTAATATATTCCCTTTTTTAAAAAGGGTTTCATAAACTGGACCAGTTAAATATCTTCAACCTTAAATTGCCAAGAGGTTTGATATTTTGGTATTTCTGGTATATGAATGGTGATGTGAAGTTAAGGAAGACAGTTCTATAAAATAGTCTGTTGTTCCAAGTTATTATTTGTAAACATATTTAAATTAGTTTTTATTATTGTTATTTTAAATTTTATTAATATTTTTGAAACATGTTGCTATCATTTGGTTTCCCCTTTTTCCAATTGGGGGCGTGCACTGGTGAGAGTTTATAGTCTTGTTAAGTTTTGCCCGCTTTAAATTGCACTGAAATCATGTTACCTTAATGTGTACACTTATTTTCCTACAAATGATGTAAGATTATGCTCATTCTAACAATAAGTGGACCGTAAGTTACTGAGTACCTCGACTACTTAGAGAAGAGTGATTTAGTGTATGCTTATCTCATTTATTCCATAGCGATACACTCTGGGAAAACCGTTTTTCTATAGTTTCCTTTCCTAGCGTTTGAAATAGCACACTAAATGCGTTGTCTGTTACTGAAGTAACACATTTCCTCTTAGAACGTTATTAATCGATACCTTTATCTTAAATCTTTAAATGAAACCTTGTCTGGCCGTCCATGTGATAACCGCTGAATCTTTTACAGCCTGTTTTATATTGGCTTGCTTCATCACCTCGTGGAGTCTCGCTCGTGGTGATCATCTCGCATGTTTCCTCTCTGCTCTACTAAGCAACCGTAGCAGAGGGGTGCGTGTAGTGTAAGAAACGGAACCGTGCGGGTTTCTGGGTGTCGTCGGCTCATAAGCACTGTTTGTACCACTTGTCCCATGGCTAGAACAAACGGATCCAATGCGATGATGCGAGAACCCTCTGCCTCCTGGAAGAATAACCGGCTTCGTCTTCATCTCTATCCGGCCGAGATCCGTTGATGATTTGTGAAGTGTAATGATTTGAGACCAGTCCCTTTGCCCCACAACATCTGTTTTCAGCACGTTCTATGATATTAAATACTGTCCCACGCGCACACACACTCACACGCTCAAGTTCTTCAATGTGGAATGATCTCACTAGAGGGACCTCACGTGTAAAGTGTAAATCAGGCCCGTCATTTCCAAAAACACCCATTGGGGCCATGCCTAAAGTGTCAATGTGTACCGTGATAACAAAGCATTACATAATAAGCGTTTGTATGCAAAATCCAACTTCTAGAATTGCCTAACAATGTTGCACAAGCAGACGGTCAAAAAACATCAAAACCTGTGAAGACCTTTGTTGAAACAGGAATAATTGGAAAAGATGGCCAAATGTCAGAGCAGTGTTTTCTTTTAATCTGGCGCACAAACAGGACAATTATAATCCTCTACCATGGTTTAGGAGATAGCTATGTGGGTCTGTATGTGTGTGTGCATTAGTGTGGGGTGTGTCTGAATATGAGGTTTTACACATATATATGTGCATGTGCATGTGCGTGTGTGTCTCTGTGTCTGTGTGCGCGCGTGTGTGTGTGCGTGTGTGTGTGTGTGTGTGTGTGTGTGTGTGTGTGTGTGCATGTGTTTGTGCGTGTGTGTGTTTGTGCGTGTGTGTGTGTGTGTGCGTGTGTTAGTGTGGGTGTGTGTGCGTGTGTGTGTACATGTTTGTGCGTGTGTGCGTGTGTGTGTGTGTGTGTGTGTGTGTGTGTGGCGTGTGTGTGGCGTGTGTGTGTGTATGCATGCTTGTGCGTGTGGTTCGCTCCTCCTCCCTGCAGCACAGCACATGTTGTGTGAACTGCCAGCACACAGGGGTTGATTATGTAAGAACCTGGCACTCTGCCAAGCAGCGAGTGTGTGTTTTGTATTACAGACATCAGGGAGGAAGAGCGAAAAAGATATACTAAATAGGTAAAGTCGCTTTGAGAGTAAATTGCACTAAGTAGCCTTGCTCCTGTAAATATTACACTCAGTTATTTTTCCATATAATATACAGTAAATAAGATTTTTATAGAAAATATCGTGCCAGGTTCAAAAGGATGAAAGGATTTAGCCAATTGGTAGAATAAGCCAATGCTAAACACTGGTAGTTTGATCAGTTCTTTAGATTAAGAGTCTATTTATATTTAGCTGCACAAAAGATAAACGGATTCCAGATTTCAGGACCTGTAAAATATAATGTTTAATTTAATAATGATAAGACAATGCAAAATAAAATGTTCTCCTGATATATGTATTGAAGCACATTCACTGATTACTGTGAATGATATCAGATTTATTGAGCAAAAAAGAAAGATTGGGAGCCCAATCAAATTGGAGGCCAGCGTATGATTTCCATTAAAATCTTCATTCGTTTTCCTATTCCAGTGGAAAAAACCATGTGAAACACAAATGTGTCATTAATTAGCCCACATTCAGAATACTTTTGCTCTCGGATACTGTTCAGCACATTTTCATTCAAAATTAAGGACAGCCACCCATCGCTGGGAATGACACACAAGTGTCCCGGTCCATCTTTTCGGGCACAGAAAAAGAATGAGCATTTTGACATAAAGTGCCACATAATATGAAGTATGGTCACCGTGCCAGTTCCTGAAGAACGACTGTCAAGCTTAGCATCACTTGAGAAAGGCATTTTTTTGTACAAGAGCGCTTCTGTTTCCTCAAGAGATCGAAATACTCAATCATTCTTTCCCAGTGTTTTTATCTGTGCCTACCACAGGACATTTAAGTGACTTCTGTCCTACCTGTTCTCCACTCTGGCGCAGTGGATGGTGGATCTACCTATTGCTAGCCATTCAAATGTATAATTGCCATTGTAAACAGTTAGCATAACATAGTAGGAATATCGTGAGTTACCCGTTGGCAGTGGCACACCTTTCGATCCAGTCTTTTGGTCTCATTTGTGGGAAGTGGGATTTGTTGGAGCCTTCTTAAGACCAGTTTCTGCTCTTGGCCCTTCAGGAAGTGGTGTTCATGGGAAATGGAGAGCAGTATATATGGAAGCCACCGGAGGAGGAAGACGTGGCCGTACTCCAGCCCAGGCAGCTCGGCCCTCTGAGCACGCTCCACGGAGAGAAGGGAGACGGTCACACTGAGGAGGTGAGAGGGAAGGGAGAGGGTCACACTGAGGAGGTGAGGGGGATGGGAGAGGGTCACACTGAGGAGGTGAGAGAGAAGGGAGAGGGTCACACTGAGGAGGTGAGGGGGATGGGAGAGGGTCACACTGAGGAGGTGAGAGGGAAGGGAGAGGGTCACACTGAGGAGGTGAGAGAGAAGGGAGGGGGTCACAGTGAGGAGGTGAGAGGGCCACTCTGAGGAGGTGAGAGGGAATGGGAGACGGTCACACTGAGGAGGTGAGAGAGAAGGGAGAGGGTCACACTGAGGAGGTGAGAGGGAAGGGAGGCGGATCACCCTTAGTGAGCGCTTTGCAAGACACAGCCAGCGGCAAAGAGTGCATACTGACACTCCTCAAATTGAGAGGGCTTAGCAAAATGGTAAGTTCCATGCTGTCCTTAGGGAGGAAGGAGCAGCTTTGGTTTTCAAAGCATAATTATATGTTCACGACAGAATAGAAAGCTGTGGATCAACACAGCAACTGCAGCTCGTTTTTGAATGCTGTTATAGTAGGAATGACTCCCACTCTCAGTGTGGATTACAAAGACAACAGACCTCTGGGTTTGAAAAAGAAGATGGTGCTCACATGGAAGCCGCCACAGCTGCTCTGTCGTGAAGCGGGTGTTTAACCAGTGTTTAAAACAGTGTTTAAGTGTTTAACCAGAGACTGACGGCACTGGCCCGCGCTGCTCTCTCCTGAAAACTCCCTGTCACCAGCGCAGGGAGTCACGGACGCAGGGAGTCACAAGCGCAGGGAGTCACAAACGCAGGGAGTCACAAACACAAGGAGTCACAAGCGCAGGGAGTCACAAACCGCAGGCAGTCACAAATACAGAGTTATAAACACAGAGAGCCACAAGCGCAGGGAGTCACAAATGCAGAGAGTTACAAATACAGAGTCACGAACGCAGGGAGTCACGAACGCAGGGAGTCACGAACGCAGGGAGTCACAAGCGCAGGGAGTCACAAGCGCAGGGAGTCACAAGCGCAGGGAGACACGAACGCAGGGAGTCACGAACGCAGGGAGTCAAAAGCGCAGGAGGTCACGAACGCAGGGAGTCACAAGCGCAGGCAGTCACAAGCGCAGGGAGTCACAAACACTGGAAGTTATGAATGCAGGGAGTCACGAATGCAGGTAGTCACAAGCACAGGCAGTCACAAACGCAGGGAGTCACAAACGCAGAGAGTCACAAGCGCAGGGAGTCACAAACGCAGAGAGTCACAAGCGCAGGTAGTCACAAACACAGGGAGTCACAAACACAGAGTCATAAGCGCAGGCAGTCACAAACACAGGGAGTCACAAATACAGAGTCACAAGCACAGGCAGTCACAAGCGCAGGTAGTCACAAACACAGGGAGTCACAAACACAGAGAGTCACAAGCGCAGGCAGTCACAAACACAGGGAGTCACAAGCACAGGGAGTCACGAACGCTGGAAGTTACGAATGCAGGGAGTCACAAACACCCCCCGTGTCCCGCAAGCTGTGCTCGCTTGCTCTGCTTGCTGAGAGTTATTCATTCACCGTGGTCTTAATCCCACCGCTGACAAAACTATTCTTCTCTTTTATTATGTTACTACCAACACATATACATGTCTTTAACATTGTAGTGACTGAGAATTAACTTAAAAAGAATGAACAATTCAAATCTATGAGTGGCCCCGTAGCAAGAACCTATGAGCAGCTACCAAAACCAAAAAACCCCTCAAGACTTTTCAAATGAGTTTTAAAGCCTCAGACTAGTATGACTTCAGCCCACTTCAATATAACAGCTGAAGTAGAGAAGCTGGATTGCTTATTAGCATATACTATCAACATGCCTAAGGCCTGTATATGCTGTCCAGATGTTGAAGGATCTCGCACATCCATTAGTAGTTCATTCACTAAGTCAGCTTGGACCAATCTTAGAGTATGTTTATTGTACCTATATACACAGTGGGCATGACAAAACAAAAGCATGATTCACTATAGAAGCCCAGGCAAAAAGCTGTATAATTTGTTTTATAATGTGTACAAAAAAATACATGAATACATTAGTTCAGTAATGTATTGTGTCAGGCTCTATTAAAATGGTTATTCCATTTGGTGAACTCGCTGTCCTACGAGCAAATTTGATAATCATCGAGTAATTCGTAAGTATTGTTTTGACGCCACGACACGCGCCTGCGATGTACCCCTGGTGGGAGCAAACTCTCCCCGTAACAGCAGAATGAGAGGCATGGCGACGACAATAACATTCTGAGCCTGGAAAAAAAACAAAAAAAAAACTTCTTTCTTAACAGCTGCCGCGCAGTTTCGAAACCCGTCATCTTGTGATTTCCTCCCCGGTCAGCCCAGTGGAGCACAGAGTACAGCCTGTGTGCCGCTGTTTGAAGCCCTAATTGGAGGAGGGGCGTAGGGGGCGTGGAAAAAGAGCTGCTGTTTGTTGCATGTTTTCTTTTTTACCATCTGCGGATGTCAGGGGAACCACAGGGTCGACAAACGATGTTTACATCCTAGTGGGTTTCTCATGAAAAGCACGGAAATCGCCCTCATCCCGGACCCAGCGTCTAAGAGACCTACGTCCTTTTCAACTCTCACCTTTCCTGGCGCACGCCGCACGTGGAAGCATTTCCGCAGCTGCAGTAAACTTCAGATGTAATCCCTGAGCAGACTGACTGCACTTAGCCTGTTTAATAACACGCGGATCTGAGAGTGTGTGTGTGTTAGCGGGATTGATGTCGAGAAAAGAGAAGAGATGTTAACCCCAGTATGAGACGTGATGACGTCCCTTAGCTTTAGGCCACATCGCAATAGTAATAATAATAATAGTAAAAGAAAAAAAAAATTTCAACGGAACATTTCATACATAAAGTTATAAAGAAATAAAATGAATAAGAGGACATTTTGCGCAAGAGCCCTTCTTCAGCTGTGGTGAACAAGTACTTTGGTTGTGCAAAATGCATGCTTTTGCAAAGGAAATGAGCAACTTCATAAACAAAATTCACAGGCGAATTAGAAAATGTTTCACGGAACACCCAGTAATTAATTTGATTTCATTACAACTGATTTTAGAAAATCTTCATTTCACTAAAATCTCTTCTGAGAATCACACCCTTTAGTTTGCGGCGGTTTAGCTTTCGGTTGAGGTTTGTGAACCCTGGTGATCAGAACACACCAGGATGACTGTCCAGCCTGGGGACAATGCCCTTCCCTTTGATTCCAGCATTAAAGAGGTGCAGAAATTACCCCTTGACATGGACTGGAATAACCTTTCTAACCCTGGCACCTCGCGACTATGGAGGGCCTTGACCGCTATAATAGTTGGATTACATGTTGGACAAGTAGTCGTTGTGTTTCAAGAGGTGGGCTTTGACGTATACCGTTTCAGAAAATATTCAAGGAGCGAAAATTTAAGAACAAGAGCATCTGAAAAGCAACTAAAAATAAATCAAAGGTTAGATCCCTCAGTGAGTTTCAATGGTGGGGGGGTTCTAAAGGGTTGAGGGGCGGGGCTCTGCACAGCATTTCTTTCACCTCTTAACCAATCCCTGGAAGCAATGAGCATTTATCCTCCCCTGATGAAAACCGCCCGGCGACATCCTGCTGTTCCTCGAGGCCAGCCCCCAGCCAAACGTCTCCCTAGCCAAGACTTGTGCTTCTGAAACCACTCCAGGGACAGGCTGTTAAGGCACAGTGTAGGTGAAAAAAAGAAAAGAAAAGAAAAAACGTAATTAAACAAAGACATCCCGTTTGAGGCCTTTGATGTGGATATTTTTCTCCTTGACTCATAATCGTCGGTCACGTTTGCAAGCTTTCTGCAGACACGGTGAAGCTTCTTCTATGAGAAACAGAGCCTTCTCATCCAAACTCCTATAACTGTCTCCAGGATTGGTCCAGCTTTGGCTTGATCCTGCCATATATGAGGAAAACAGCAGCACTTGGTCAAGGAATTTAAGGTTTAAAAAAATGTCAGAAGTGGATTTTATGGGGTTTGTTTTTTATCTCAAATTTTCCTTCAAAAGTGATGGCAGTTGGCAGCAAACGTTCTGCTAGTGGACCAGTGCTGCCTCCTGTGTTGGTTCATGGCCCTGGCTGTAAAGCTAGAGTCGAGCTGTTGAACCAAGAGCTTTGTTTACCAGGTGATCCGCGGCATTGCCACGCCTGAAAAATGAAGGTTGAGAAAAGCGCTGGACAAGATATACTTCAAAAAGCTTTTTAAGGACGTTCAACTATCACCTATATTTTTCCAAAATATATGTTTTATTTTTATTATGCTGTTAATGCTCCTTTGAGCATTTCATCTGATTGAGCATTTATTCATTTCTTTTTAAAATGTTTGAATTGGTACATTCATCCGGGTGTCCGTCTGAACTGGCCTTGTATGCCCCAGGTACCCACCATGACAGTGTAGGAAAGAAGACAGACAAACTCATTTAATCTCCTCTTCTCTGAGGCCATTAAATCCTATCTGGTGTCAAACAAAGTCAAGAGTCTATGCCTGAAAGACAGGGCGCAGGTCAGGATCAGAGGTCTGAGAGGCTCTGTTCCCTCCAAGCGAGACATAAAGTCATCCTGGGATGCGTAGACTCAGCAACTCCCAACCTCTAATCAGCGTGCCGTCGAAAACGTGAGCAGGGACTAGGCAGCCTGGCAGTAATCCAGGTGAAAAAACCCCAGAGGACGCTGGGCCAGAAACGAAACCCAGGACTCTGGTGACGTGAAGCAACCCTGCCAACCACACCGGCGTCTCTGCCACCCAAGTGTAACCCCCCAAAAAAATGAAAAAGCTAAATAAATATTCGCATTTTCTTTCTGCTCTGTCATTTATTTCCCCTCTATTGTATTTGTTTTTCTTCTTTTGCGCTTTCTTTCGGTGTTTTCACCCCTCAATTACTCCCATAGGAGTAGGGCGGAGTGCCATTGCCTTGACTTGTCTGTTATTAGAGACGTTTAGGGCTAAAATTGAGCTGACGCTAGGAGCCAGGGACAGAAGCTTTTGATAGTGTTCCTGTGAAGGGCTTGAGTGGCTCGCCGCCATCCAGCCGCATACCTCAGTCTTGTGCCCGCGATACGTTTAAAAAAAAAGTTTATTAAACGTTGACAAAAAGCTTGGGGATAAGTGTATGTTCTTCGATTGCCTCGTTTCTCTGCCCAAAAAAAGTTTTTGAGCGAAAAAGCATCGGTTACAGTACCCGGACAGTCGCTGTAATGAACCGCTTGCGTCATGATTAGTTGGAGGATACCCTGTGAATAATTTTTGTTATTGTTGTTGTTTTGTAGATCTCGGACATGTACTCTAAGGTCTGTAAACCGACCAAGAAAAAGCGAATCCCTACGTCGCCCCCGTCGGTCATGGAGAGTAATGGGCAGAGGAACCCCCCGCATTCTTCAGGGGCCCAGGAGGGCGTGGCTAGCTTCAACGTGGCGAAGTCCCAGGCATGGGCCGGAGGAGGACAGCCGAGCGGTCCTGGCGGCGGACCCCCGGCCGCCGACCCCTGCTACGAGACCATTGGCGACAAGGCCTGGCCCCGGGGCCCCGATGAGTCGGACGTGGCCTATGAGATCATCGACGCCAACTGGAAGCGCGAGGGGCCTCCCAACGCGACGCTGAAGCTCAAGAAGAAGAAGCCTCCGCTACCCGCCGCCGCCAAGGCCCTCCCTGGGGAAAACTTCTATGAGAGCATTAGCGACTTGAAGCAGGGCGTGGCCAGCTCCAGCACCACAACTATCTTCACGTTCAACGATGGCATGGAGATGTATGTCACCGGGCTGTAGGGCTCGGTCCCAGGTCCCCGTGCCTCACTCAGGGGCCCAGCTAGGTCCGTGGCCTGCAGCTCTTGGCATTGGCACACATTGAGTTGACCAAGATTATTTTTTTTTTCCATTAAAAAAGGGTACCCCTAAGTAAACTGATAATAAACTGATTCAAATGTCAGGTACCCTCAAAGCAGTTCACTGGATTCCTTTGCAGTCACCTTAACAGGTTTTAATCCACTCCCTCAGATTCTTACCAGACATTGGTACAAGAGTTCATTGCAAAGTTCTCAAACAGTTACTCGAACAGACAGTCTAAACTGTGCTATTTAGCTGTGTGCTAGGCGACAAAATATCCATTTTATTCTCCATGTATGTTCATGAGACACGTTCTCAGGCGCCTGCCCTGTCTGCCTTGCTTTTTATTTTTACTTATCAGCAAACACGTCAAAACGAGTTGTCTCGCATTAACAAGGTATTGTTGTAGAGGAGCCTTGGCTTGGCAGCACATGTGACCATGGGCTTTTCAACTCGGCACAGAGCTGCTGCTCAACACGGCCTGGAGGAAGTGCGCTCCTTCTCTGAAGAATTACTGACAGTCTCCAATGCGTCCTTGCTCTTCATACTGCAAATCAAATCCAGATAGACTTCCAAGTGCCAACCAGAAAAAAACGACTGGACAAACCTTGATTTATTTCATTTGTGTTTTTCGATTTGGTCTTGTAACCTGTAGACTGCGTTGTGAATTTCCTTTACACAAGCACACGTTTTGCACAGCAGTTCGCATCCGCCCAAATTTTGGCATAAACGGAGATAAAAGATTTTTCCTCTTTCAAGAGAGGAAGGGGCCATAGCTATAGCAATCTAAAAGATGGACCTTTACTTTGCCTTTCCTGGCTTAAGCTGAAATGGTGACCGCTAACAAGGGATTTCGCAGTGAAATCAATTTGTGCTTCTTATGGGTATAGTAAAGTTACTACCATAGCACCAGAAGGTGAATAACGCATCGGGGCTGTGGACTTTGTGTGCAAACTGAGCTTCGCATAGCCTTATTCACATAGTTACAGCAATGCCAGGGCCCCATTCCAGCAGTATGAGCCACAGTCTCTGGGTTCTAGTACCGACAGAGAAAGGAATCCAAAGAAAGCAGAGTAATGAGCAGAACATTTCTAGCGAGAGGTTTTTGGAAACATGCCTCGTTTCTGGTCGGCCCTAGCTGCTCATTCTCTTGTAAACAAATGCTTTCCCGTGTAGCCGGAGAGATAGGATTTAAAACCTAAGGTTAGGAGTGTAATACAGTCTAACACGGCAGGCTAAAAGGGAACTAAAGCTCAGGGAGAGAACCAAAATGCTGTACGGGGAAGAATTAATACTGCACACTTTTAGCCGTTCCACAAGAAACTAAAGTTTCTCAGTTAGCTTTGACCGTGTGTCACTTTATTAACAGTTAGAAATGCACTCTATATTTTCAATACACTGTTTTTTTTTTTTTTTTTTTTTTACTTAAATTAGGAAATAGATAGTGACAGACAGGCTAAATCACTGCCATGCATACATTTTTTTATTTTGTTCTTGTTGTTAATGTAAATTGCCTGCTTGCAGATGCATGCATAGAAGACTATGTAGTTGTACCGGAGAACAAAT
>JAOYSI010006502.1:0-12793 GCA_025775065.1 Hiodon alosoides | reverse complement strand
GCCCTTTGTCCCGCATCGCGCCTTTTTTAAAAACAACCCCCCGGGCAAAAATCTGCAGGGGTACCCGGAATGTTCAAACTATGGTTTCCATGTTTTCCCCCCCCCCCCCCCCCCAGAACTACACCCACATCTTCCCCCATGTGACCTGGCCTCAGCCAATCAAAGCGACCGTAAGCACAGCCATGCATGTTTGTCTGTGGACCTATATACACAAATACAAAGGGCATTTTTTCCACAAAGTACATGATCAATTAAAAAAAAAAACAGATTCACAATTTTAACTTTAATTTGGCTCATTATTGACAACATCCTTCTATGTCCTGGTGAACTATACAGAACAACACAAACCACCACACAGCTGAGAAGACAAATCCATACATCCTCATTGGGGACAGTTCACAGCCCCAAATGAACTTATACAACATTGCTCTGGGACCTGGTTAAACACACACACATACAACCCTGCTGTAATGGGGCAGCAGCTGGAACCCACGGAGCTCTGGCGTGTGGCTAAGCTTACCCACAGCGACCCCGTATAACCTCCTACGACCCGTCTTAACCTGTAAACATCCCATGTCTGAGGCCACAAATGGAGGAGAACGCCCCTCCCGTCACAGGGAGAACCTGGAGCTCTCCAAACAGGCTACGTGCTAGGCGGCTACAACCACGCTTCAGCTTTAACAGGCCATGTGGGAAAGGTTTGGCTCCCGCTATCGGGGCAGGCAAATTACACTCGCGCTTACAAAAACAGCCAAGGGTCATCGGGAGTCGTCGAGCCTCTTCACTCGCCGGACACCGGCGGGAAAAAGGGGAAAAAAAACAGGATGTGCAGCGAGGGCTGGCCACCGCCGCTTTGTGGGACTTCCTGGCCGCTCGGGCCGCCGGGCTCTGTGGTTACCTTGGGAGCCGGCTCCAGGACATTACCACAACACAAAGGCAGCTGTGAGGGATGAAGAAACGGGGAGGAGCGACAACACACTGAAGCCATTGACCCAGCGCCGGCCACGCTAGCTTTTTGAAATGTAGCTGGTGTCTCTCCCTCTGCCGCTGCCGCTCTCTCACCCACCGGGCATCTGAAGACAAGGTTAGGGCTCATTCGCAGCTCTGCACTGCCGGGGACTTGAAAGGCGCCATTATTGAAAGAGCGTCCGCGCTGGAGACGAAAGCCAACCCAGAAAGAAGGAGGCCCGCTCGCTACAACGTGGTTACACGGCCGGAACGTTCCTCTTCGGGGGTACCATCTACTCTGAGAGGCGGCGGTGCTTAGCGTATGGATACGGGGGAAGGAGAAAATCATTTCTACCCTGCTTCTTTCCGCACCCGTTTCTCACTGGCAGACCCAGTGCAGGGTTTGCTACCCCCTCCCACCCGTTGTGACACTGAATGCTTAATGAACATTACAACAAGTTTGCCGCCGGGAGTCTGCCGGTTAAGTGAATGAAATGCGCAGGGACAGGCTGTAAGCATGTCTGTGCACATTATGCATGTGCTAAGCCCTGGCCTGCCTCTAAAAATCCCTTTAAGGAGCTCGTTTGAATTACTCCCTTTAGGGAATTAAATTACACTCCTGCCTGGTTGTTGGTTGGCTCTAGGCACCAGCTGTGGCTAGGCCAAATTAAAAGCATGTTTTGTTTTGTTTATTGGTTTCCTTCCATCCATTTTCAGCCAAACTTGAGGCCCTCTGGACTCCAGGCCAGGATGGTGGTAAAGGTTGCTGCAGAAAGAGACTAACACGGAATAAAACCCACAGTACACTGCACGATTGAGGGTAGGTGTTCAAATTAAACACCTGTATAGCAAGCCCAACATCAACGACAAGGTTCCTAACATTTGAAAACTCAAGTGAAACCTTTTGTTCGTTTGAAACTGAGGCGGGTCGCACCAGATGCTCGAGGAGGCCGTTTGTGAAACGCCACCCCAGACGACCTGGCACACAGCGTGGCTGGATGAAGGAAGGAGGGTGCGCTCCAACTGGAACTCAAATCAGCACGTGCGACCACGCGACCAGAACTACAGAGCACACCCGGGCGCTAAGCAATACCTCCACAACTACCACAATATGTTCGGGCCAGTTAAACAGCCATGCAACAGATCAGGCTTGACCTGACTTGGGTAGAGTTTCTACAACTGAGAAATATCCACCTCTCCCTATTCATTCTTATAACTAACATTTTAAGTTAAATGTTAGTCCACGGTAGGACAGGTACCATCAGCATTATCTGCAGTGGATATATCCATGTCAGTCGTACCATGGCACTTCATCGCAAAATTTTATCAAGTCTATGACATGCATTGTGGAATGCATTATGAAAGAAATA
The DNA here is from genome assembly GCA_025775065.1 of Hiodon alosoides. Classification (NCBI taxonomy): domain Eukaryota; kingdom Metazoa; phylum Chordata; class Actinopteri; order Hiodontiformes; family Hiodontidae; genus Hiodon; species Hiodon alosoides. The sequence goes on along the minus strand of JAOYSI010006502.1, from coordinate 10,475 downwards.
AAAGTTTCTCGCTTGATAGTTTTCTGCTCCTCTATGGAGAGGCAGTAATGTATCTTACCAATTCAGTGAACCTCGAGTTCCACAACTGTTCTTCACCTACAAACTGACCTGACACACAAATCAACAGCCAGGCAAGTGTTATGCCATCTTACTACTTAATTATAATTGAAAAGGCAGCAGTAGTTACACTGCTTTATTATCCAGATACTGCATGGCTCACAATGGCATGGTAGTTTTCCTCAAATGCTTCAGTGAACATCCAGCTATATAAACGGGAAAAGGGTACTCTATGGATTTAAACCAGTAACCTTCAGGATAATAGTCTAATACAATAACACTAATATTGCCACTATAGCGTAAAACACACGGTATGCCCGACTGCTGTTTCGATTAAATTATATTGGTGGTTATTAATACAAATAACTTACCCGTAGGAGCACTGTCGAATATCCGGACGTCGTAAGCTCCGGAGCACCGGTAGTTGGCAGCTGTCCCGTTATCCCAGACCACCACCACCTCCTCCGGACTTTCAAAACTCCGCACAGTACCGACATGCCCCTCTCCACCGTCCTGTTTACCCCACTTCCAGTCGGGTCCGCGGAAAACTCTAGCACCTACCCCTTCCATCATAACTCGGTTATTCCTGCCGGTTGTCATTTACGAACAGATCTTGTAGCAAAACAATAGTCAATTATGATTTTATCTCCGCGTGTAACTAGTTAGCATTTGAAATATACGAATTAAGATCAACTTATCTATATATTTATAACAATCAAGAAACAAAACTTGTCATATGAAATAAATAGTTTTTAAAGCTGTAGTGTAACCTGGCTATCAGATAAATGCCTAGCAATCTAATTCGTGTGTGTGGTGCCAGAACTCAAAAGCTGGTAATTATTTGGCAAGATATAACCCCAGTAACGTTTCACTGAATATGAAGTTTTTTTTTTCTCTATAAAAAATTATTCCCCCAGTTCAAATAAGTTAGTAATCAAATATCAGTCGACTCCTTATTGAAGTTAACACAAAGAAATAGCCCTCGCCTAAAAGGACGCTAGAGAGAAAACCGAGTTAGGGGACAAAATATGCAACATAACTAAACTCTCGCCATCAGCCTCAGGCCAGAACCATGTTAAAGTTCAAAAAGGTTTCATTTGTACAAGTAGCTAGTTGACGTCAACTAAATGATTATGGATCAAAACACTATAACTTAACAGTTTGCTAATTTACGGTTAGCGATGACGTCCGCGTTTAGTGTACGGTTTTACTTTGGATCGAAGCTGCAACTGAAATGCTCAACAGATGGACCCAACTTTACAACTAGGATCGCCTACGACTCCGACGTTTCGTTAAGTTTCCCTTTAACGGCGTCTGCTTCACAATGGGGTGCTAACTGACGCTTACAACCAACTAAGCTTGGTCGACAAGCGATTTTCCTGTATGAAACTTTATCCTATACAGACCCTCCTCTTCTGCAGTAATCCAAAAATAGTAACGTAATCCCAGTTTTGTTTTCGAAATCTCGATTTAGGTTGTTTTTTCCTCCGAGGAGAAATCCACTCTTTCTATGTGCGTCGTTACCACTCCAGCACGAAATTAGAGATCTTTGTATTGGTGCCTCCTACAGAATTCCAGCACCAAAATTAAGTCCTCCTTCCCCTCAAGAATACTAAATTCCCTTAACCTCTACAGATCCTGTGCATGCTTGCACCAGGATGGCGGATATGTAAGAAGCCGTTTTCCGACGTATATTCTTTAAAAACTGGCTCGTTGTGGCACAACTCCAGACCGACGCGTCGCCATTATTGTCAATCACAGTCCAAGCAGTAGGCAGAGGAGGAGGAGGTTGTTACGTGAGAACGAGCCGCGTGCGTCGTCTGACGTAACGTGGTGATGGATCGAAGGAAAGCGTGGTAGACGAAGACAAGTTCTAATGGGGAATAATTATAATGACAATATCAAAATATTTGGTGCACAAAAAACATTACACACAGTTTGTGCTATTTGTTAATACTGCTAGTAATATAAGATATGATACATTTCTAAAATAAAGATTCGTAAAAGTGTAAATTATTGAATTGTTCAATAAAATGAAGCCATCCTTGTTAGGGATATTTCATTATTATGTTTCGTGGCAGTTTGTGTTCTATTAATTAATTGATGGATTTAATCTCCCATTATTCTAGATAAGAGGTTTCACAACTCCGGTCCTGAGATTCCGAATCCAGTTGATTTTAGATGTTGCCGTAAATCACTTGTGTACGGGGGTTCCGATTTAGTGCCACATATAATCATCATCGTTGTCAAACCTTTATTTAACTAGGTATGGGCATTGAGAATTTATTCTCATTTAAGTATAAGTATAGCCATTAGGAGAAAAAACTAGCAATAGATACTAGTAAGTCATTTATATATATTTACTACGTATTATTTATGCGAGTTTCTTTACAGTTTAAACGAGCGCTTTGATACAGTACGGTCCACCAACCATAGATATCGTCTTTACATTACCTAAAATCACACAGAAAGTATAATGTTTCTAGGCCGACGAAGATCCTACTAATTGTCACTACTGTGCCGACAATTCCCAATGACTTTACAGAGAAACATTGCAAAGAACGTTTAGCGACTGCAGGTGAATGTCTGCAACGTGTAAAAAGATACACGTAGCCTATACAATCTGTCCTGATAACTGTTAAAGCAACTAATATTATTTTCTTATAGAATAATTTAACTCGCTATTAATCTGATGAAAAATTCGAAGATGTTTTATGATGTTTCATTTATTGTGTAATTCTTGATTTGAACAGACAGATGGCAGCATAGTCAAGACATGTGAAATTTGTACAATTTAAATCCTCCCCTAACCAACATATCGAAACGTTGGGCAACGGATGTGTTTGTGTGTGTATATATATACTATTATATATCAGCGTATGTTTATGAAATGTAAAATCTTATTTTGAGCAGCCTTTTTTTGTTTTATGTTAAATTTTACTTTATACAAAATCAAACGTTTACAGGATTTGAAAAGGAGACATAATGTCTTTCGAGAGAAGACACCGTTATTATTTAAAATCAAGGAGGTGACAAGAACTACATTTCCCTGCAAATGGGTTCGTTACTGAAAACAAAATTGAGCTGAATTGTAGTCCATTTAATCAGAATGACCCTGCGCTCACCTCAGAAAGGGATACATCTAAGAAAACGTAATTTGTGCGTATAACGTTACAACTGCAAACACTCGGGAAAAAATAATTATATCCCATTTTTTATATCCAGTGTTTTGAGTTTATCCGCAGCTAGTCACGTGGGTACCAGAAGTCAGACGCCGGTGCTCACATTGCAATGACAATGCCGGCAATGAAAAAAAAAAAAAAAAGACAATACCGGCAATGTCACAGTAGAGATATACAGAAGGCTAACTATTCACTTTCTCAAATACTTATTTACACAAACATTATGTATTTGTAAATATATTCGAGTATAACAGGAGTCCGCAATTCGATCATTTGTCTATCGACTAGCATCCTTACTGTACGTACTCTGCAATTCTCAGCAGGGTACCTATTTGGTTGCTGGATTGGCCCAGTTTTGCACAGGCGCAGGATTGGTTTATAATGCCCAAGTGTCCCTGCGCAGGTTCAGTGTGCAGAGGTATCTGGGTGTAGAATATAGCATGGAATGTCCTTACCGTGGGTGCAACTGAGTTCATTCCTCGCATTGCGCTTTACTCTAGTGTCTGTGACTGCCTCCCGCTGGCTGACAACAGAGCACAATTCGCATCATTCCCTACCTCTCATCATCACTTCACTCGCCTTGCTGTCTCGCACTCACTCACCCGGCACTAACGCCGCTGCCGTATCCCCGACTGCCGTCAAGCGCGTGGCGACAGGGACCTGGCAATGATCGCATTGGAGTTCAATTTTAATGTTTTGACCAGGGACTTGTCGTTTTACTTGGAAAACCAAGTAAAAGTCGGTCTTTTCGGCTCTGGAGTGGGACTGTCATTGGTACTCGGCTTCAGCGCCGCGTACGCCTGCTACTACTTGATCGCAGTAGCTAAGGTAGGGAGAAAGGGTAGACGATGAACTTCAGTCAAATCAGCGATTTTAGACGACAAGCACCATTTTAATCAGATTGTGTTTTTTTGTTTTTTTTGTCGTTGCGGCCGTTTTGAACGATTTCACTGATGCTTAGCCGTGCATTGAGCCGTGTAGTCACGTTTGCAATACAGACCGTAGGGACTATTTGTCTTCGCTCCTTGTAATCAGCTCTCCTTCGTGTACTGTATTGGAAAACAAAATATTTTCATCACAATTTATGTTTGAGCATACATTACCATAGATCATGTCACGGTGATTTAAAATCCATAGTCCTTTAATTTAAGCTTTCAATGAAAAACTAAATGTAGAGAAAATATGATATAATTGGTGGAATGGAAGTATTCCAAGACGCCTCTGGATAGACTCTGTCATGCATGTCTATTTGTTCTTTGTGTAAGTTACTTTATAAAGTAGTGTAATTAAAGGAGGACTCAATTTTGGTGCTGCATACGATTTGTAATTTCATCGTTAATGTTCATTATTAACACATATGCGGGAATGAGGTGTGCTGAGCCGCATCTAGGCAAGCAGTTGTGTTAGATGTGGCCGTCTCCTTTCGCAACGGGCAAAATATAAAAAAGAACTGACATTGTCACTTTAGCACGAATGAGCGAAATACGAAATAGACCGTGCAAGCAATGCAATTAGGCTCTAGAAATCATATTTGTTTACTGGCCGTCAAGGTACAAACTGAGCGTAAATTTAGATTTGGTTGGAAAGTTGCTCTTTATCGCTTCGCGAATGCCTTGAAAGCTGTATATACTAAATATAATTAAATTAATTTGGTTGGTGCTTAATTTGTAAAATGTAAAATGACATCCATCTTCTTTGAATGTTGATTTCCCTTATCGAAATACAAGTCGATGCAAGTATCAAGTGTTATTGCCATAGGGATGCAGAGGCACCAACCGTTAGTTAGTCCCAAAGCGTTACAGACAAGGTCTTTTAGTACTACAGGCTGAATATTTTCGGGTTATTCCTCAAAACCTCACTGGAGGATGACCTCATTGACCCTTGTTGCCTCTCACCTAAATATCTGTCTCTTGCAAGAGTAGTACGCATCACGGGTTTATGGTCTGACCTTTGGTTAAGTAACCTAACTTTGAACTACATTTTGTTGTGAGTAACGTTTTCAGGATAAAGTGCTGAAGATCATCTGGCTCTCTCTCTCTCTCGCTCTCTCTCTCTCTCTCACTCGCTCGCTCGCTCGCTCTCTCTCTCTCGAAAAATGATTGGCGGTGTGTCCGCCAGGGGCAGAATCAGGTACCCTCTCCGACAGAGGCCAAGGCTGGGGCATAATCAGGTACCCTCTCCGGCAGAGGCCAAGGCTGGGGCATAATCAGGTACCCTCTCCGGCAGAGGCCAAGGCTGACTCAGTGATGCCCTCCCCCAATGTAACCGTGGCCCTGTCTCTTCGCAGAAACCACAACTCATCAGTGGCGGGAACAAGTTCTGCCAGTTCCTGAGGGACCAATGCCCCGTGGTATCGGAGACCTACTACCCCACCTTCTGGTGCTGGGAGAGCCGGGTCCAGACACTGCTCCGGCCTTTCGTGACTGCCAAGCCCTGGGTCAGCTACAGGAAGTAAGACGCGGCTGCGTGGTCGTCAAATAGCCCACGCCCCTATTCAAGGAGGCACTCAGCATTGCAAATTCTACCTTTACAGGAAATACTGGGGTTCCACGGCAAAGCACCACCTTTGTTTTACTTAATTGATAGAATACCTGCTGTCAAGTCATAGCGTCTTCATTGTTGTTCTTATTCAAACGCTGCCACCTTTAGGTCACAAGTTCAATGTCTTAACCATTTCACTCACCTTTGATTTATTCTCCATGGGCTACAGACCAGAGTCATACACCCAGTAACCCACTATTGAATGCCAGGGATAAGCTTAGCATTATTTGGGTGTTGTTCACTGCAAATTCTCAGATTCTGCTATGACTACAGTGGAATGCAAATGTGGGGTTAGGTCCCACTCTGAGCTATTGAGAAATGAAAAGTGTCGGCGTAGATTTCCAGTGGGTTGTGTCTGTACGGCGTTGCATTTTGTTTCATTGGAGTTTCATTGGAGTTTCTCAGCGCTGGGTAAGTCTCCCACTCCCTTCCTCGGTCAAGGCTTAAGAGGAAGCTGAAAGGAGTCTTTTGTGTAAAGGTGTAAGCTCAGCTGCCTCCGGCTTCTTTGGGACATTCTGTTCGAGATTACAGAACAGAACTTTGCTTAGCGCGGGCATTAATGAGGTGGATTTCAAAACAAATCAAAAAGGGGAGGAATTTCCAAAGCTTTGGGACCAGGAGTGCGTGGGGGGTTGGTCAGCATTAGGGAATCCAAAATGGTATCAAAGATCAGAGCGCCTCTAGAGATCAGAGCACCGTGTTTTTGGACTGGACTCAAGTAGAAAGCCATCTCCAGTTGCCCTCATCACCCAGGAACTTTGGGACAGATGAATGTTTGAGTCGCCTGAGCACGGCATTTAGATTCATGTTATCTTTGCTTTGATCATCATGGCTCGGTCCCTGGACTGCAATTTATTTAGACAAGAACGACTTCTATAAATACAATGAATTATTGACTTCTAGGGCCCCTGTCACAGATTCACCACTAAACCAAAACAAAAACATAACAGAAGAATGTCCCCCGAGGGGGAAAAGAAATGACAACGAACAGAAACCAAAATTTAAGGAACGTCTGCGCCCCGTCGCTCGCTTGGGCTGCCCTCGCTTGGGCTGCTCATCTGGTGTTTCTACTCTGTTCCCACACTCTGACTTTCTGCCACTCCAAACTGGGGCATCTACTGAGAGATAAAACAATGTCAAATAGGTAGCTAATTACCCTACTGTTCCCAGCAGGTGCGGCGGGCGTGACTCTCCTCAGGCCTTGCGTGTCCGTCAGGTGGAAACATGCCACAATCACCCGTGAGTCAGGAGATACACCTGCACTTAGTGATCTGCCCCTTGTTGTAAGCTTTCTGCAGCGGACTTCACAACCTGCTCAGTGGGTGGAGTAATTGCGTGCTGTCAGTCGCTGTCCGAGTTTAACCCATGGACACACTTTGCTTTCGGCTGCAGATCCCGTTGATTGGGTCAGAATCATAGGTAACACGCAATTGTTATATAGCCCCTGTAATTTGTCCGACTTTGGACAGTGGTGTTGTTACGTGGCATGCCTTGTGAAAGAACTTTGTTTGCTATGAAGGTGGTGGACTGCTCTTTTGGGTCTATAACTAGTCCCCGCTGGGCTTAAGAAAGTGTGGGGACTGAGGTTGGACAATGTTTGGCCTTCTGAAACCTGGGTCTTGGCGGCAGACCATTCATCTCCATGAAAGAACACTTCTCGTTCCCCGCGCACAAAGAAAGACATTAACGTGTCGCTATGCCAGCGGGTCCGTCCTCCGCGAGACCGACCCGGCGTGCATCTTTAATGTGCGGTCTGTAATTCCATACCGTGCCGGCTGACGCGACCGCGTTCCTCCGCTTTCAGCCGGACCATCTGAGTTATTGCCAAGGGCCCCTTGGTCCCAGGCCCAGAAATACCGACTCTCATTAGCACTGGAGCTGCTTGCCATGGCCCCCTTTCCGCCGGGACGGCCGGAGAAGCACTGGGGAAATTTAAAAAGGCTGTGATTTCCTCTGCGTTCCTCTGTCCCGGCGGCGGTGAGGAATCTGCAGGGGGATGTCGAGGGGGTGGGATTGCACTGGTGACTTTGCAGCGCTGCTTGAGTACATGGGCTTTGCTAAGTTAACACAAACGAACAAAGCTTTGCTCTCATGCAAGACAAAGGGCTTTGTACAGAGCCCCGCGATGCCTCTGATGAAATTCTGTGGTAAGAAACAGCTTAGCTTTTTAGACATTAATAAAAATGAAGGGTCTTTAACAAAGGTCTTTAACCCTAATCTCTATGTATGTCGAAATATAGCTTAACGCGTATTAAACCCGCATGCCAGTAATACAGTAACACAGTAGTACGGCAGAAATGGTAAAATACCGTATATGCATAAATTTACGTTCACGAAAGCGACAAATTTGGGAACACTAAACCTCTTCATGAACAGCTTGCCTGTTGTAAAGGTTCGTATGGAGCCCCTTTTTGGAAGAAATATCGGAAAAAATTTTAAGTCACGTGCATGATTGTTTTACAAACGCAAGCCCTTCCAAAAGTTAGAAAGGGCAAGGGCAGAGGAGGCCATGTTATGGCTGTGTTGGCAAAACCACCTCAAAGACCTGAGCAGCTCTGGGCCGAGGTCGTGCAGTAGGGCCATACAGCAGGAGTAGGAAATAATGGCTGTTTGGGCCCCATTAACTTCAGCATTCATCCATAATTTACGCTTCCGCTTGGAAAGCGGCAGAGAGTGCCTGCGACAATAGGTGCAAATGAACTGTTTGTTTACATTGGCTGTGATGGCAGGCCCACTGTGGCCTCAGTGGGGCAAACAGTGCCCCTGGAACGTGGGCGCAGGCTTGCAGTGAGAGCTGAGTGGGGCTTGAGTTATTACAGTGGCGATCACTGCCAGGCTCCTTTATTACAGACAGAGAGACAATGGAAGCCTGACGTGGAGTTGCTGCCTCACCACACCTGCCCGTCTCTCTCCTGCAGCGAGCTCATTAGAGCAGCGGATGGGGGCCAGATCTCCCTGGACTGGTTCGACAACGATGACAGCGAGGCCCACCCAGACCCAGCAACGCGGCCCACCGTGCTCCTGCTGCCCGGGCTGACCGGAACCAGCCGCGAGTCCTACATCCTACACATGGTGCAGCAGAGCCGGGACCTGGGCTACAGGTGGGCGCAGTGAGCGAGGGGGGAACCCAATCACTCTGCACACGTTGTCCGACGCTGCCACTCAACTCCTTTTTTAGCCGGCCGAGTCGGGTTGCAGAGATCACCTTAAGATAGCTGGCCTTGGGGCGAATACGTCGCTTAATAACCGTGAAGAATTAAGCTTGGAAAAAAGTGCTTGTAGACAAAACCCTATCTGACAAGCTCTGATACAGACATTGCTGTCTGAGTACACACTCCGCTTTTAACTGCACAAAAAGGAAACTGAGCTTTTGCTGCCGGTTTACATTAGATTTCCCTTCAGAACAGCGTCTCCTTGAAGTTGTGGTTAGCTTTGAGAAGGAACTTGGCTAGTCGCAGTAACTAAAACAATGATTAAAGCACATTTGTAGTTTATTTAAGTATAGAAACCTCTGTGTAGAAATTTCTCAACCCCAAAATCTCACTAGCTAGCTTATGTCTCTACTACCGGCATCCATAACAACTTAGCAACGTCCTCTTTTTGTACGGTGGATTGTCGGTCTTACATCACATGGTGACGCATTAAGGCTGGCTCAGGGCCTGCGCTGAGTCCACACTATACATACTGGCTGGCCGGAAAACTAGGCCAACTCAAAAAGCCAGCCTTGGATGCTTTGTGAAGTTTTAGCACGTTCACATATGCAATAAGGTGGCCTTTAGCAGTTGTGGAAAAATCATTAGTTTGTTACTTTCTAGTGTTACTTTCATCTAGTGGGATACTTCAGGTGTTAGGGAGATGTATGTAACTATTTTCTTAGTAAGTTTAATCAGTAAAATCAGATTAAAGGTCTTATATTTTGGGGTTTGTATTTTTATTCGGAGGTTACATATACAGACTTACAAATACAGACTGATGATAGCATTCGGATAGGTATATTCTGATCAGGCCCATAACCTTTTCACCCGCGCCACAAAAGCAAAATCACACACAACCACAACTGAATTAAATAGCCTCAGGCTTATGTTACATGCATTTTAAACATTATGTTTATGGTAATTCCAGCTGTATGATTGGATCTCAAGCCGGGGAACTCATGTTTGATTGGTAACATGTTGTCCCATCTCCTGAGATGTAAGTCACGATATTTAGATGTCTGAAATTCCTATAGCGGCGATGGAGTGTGGGCGGGGGGTAGTGGCAGGATTGGGCGAGCTCAGCATCTTCCTTCCTCCTCGCCCCCATCTTTAGTTCTTAATGAATTACTGCTGGCTCCCGGCAGCTTTGCAACTCTGCAGAACTCGTCTGGCTCATCGCAGCAAATGCCCCAGGCGCCCAGCTGAGCCATCTCACCCGGCCGCTGAGTGTCAAAGACAGGCGAGCCAGGGGTGCGCTTGATGGATAGGGGCACAGTCTGGAGGACATCGGGCCCCCAGGAGAAGGAGTGAGGATGGGGAGGGGGAGGGGTCGTGGCGGGATGCTTCTCCCTCTCCACCCTCTCTCGGTCCCCAGCCGGACGCTTCTCCCTCTCCACCCTCTCTCAGTCCCCAGCCGAACGCTTCTCCCTCTCCACCCTCTCTCGGTCCCCAGCCGAACGCTTCTCCCTCTCCACCCTCTCTCAGTCCTTAGCCGAACGCT
>JAOYSI010006501.1:25024-41846 GCA_025775065.1 Hiodon alosoides | reverse complement strand
AAATGGATTTTACAGGATGTTGAAGAAACAGAGAAAGCGCTGCCACATAGTGGTAGCAGGGGGTAACTGAATTTAGGGGGGTAAACAGCCTGGCACCCAGGGTCATTGTTCAGCAGGCAAGAGGCCATTTCCTTATGGGTCAGACCTCCTCCCTCCCATGTGGGATGGGTTGTCTTTAAAGATAAGTTCTCTCTGGGAACAGGATGACTCGTCAACAAAAGCAGAATGGGCAATAAAATATACTGTTACACAAAGCGTTTCCTCCGGAATATTCTTCCAAAACATTCCTCAGCCCTAAGGAGAGATAGAATCTTTAGTACTGCAGCCAACTGAACTATAAGCCTGCAAGACGAAAGCCCATTAATCACAGCACGCGCGTTGGGTCTTAGAAGTATCAGATAATAAATAAAACATTTATACACGGATCCTATGCAATTGTAAGCTGCTCCTAAGTTAAGCTTTGAGAATCTGAAGCTCCCAAAAACCCCAGTAGCCAGGAACGATGGAACCAAGGAAGCCACTTCAGCTACAACACCACTCGTCTCCTCACAAGTAAAAGAAATCCTTTTTCCAGTTCCCAACAGAACGCTGTGAAACCTACGGACGAATCCTACATTTTTACTGGCTGCCCAATGTCAGTCATGACTAAATCTCTTTTCAGCAACATTATTCACTGATTTATTCGTTTATGTTACATTTCCCACCCCATGTGCTAGTTCCCATTTCTGTTTTTAAAACAATATTTTAAATTGCAAATTTAGGACCCGGTGAATAAGATTTAAGATATCTAATATGTAAACATCATGATCACCATTCTAAAGAGATGGCATCTGTGGAAATGCATTGAATGAAAGTCCAGGCTGCCGCTCGAGCCACGCAGAAAACGAGGTCCAAAGGAAACGTAGGGAGACTTTCTCTTGACGCAGATGACTGGCGTCTCACAGCTGGATCAGAGCAAGGGATTCATTTAAATACCTGGGATGATGGAGAAATGCAAAACGATACAGCAACTCGGACCCTTCATGCCCGCGCCATAGGTAACCTTCTGCCCGTCATTTATGCGTTTTAACTGCTCTTTAATGACATCAGGCTCCACGAGTCACATGACTTGCATCTCACCGCCCATTAGGTGTGCTTTTGCTCCATTACAACTTCAAATGCTGGAGTTGCCAGGTGAATCTGCCAAAAGATCACATCGGGACCCAATTCTGTGAGCTTAAAACGAACCACATTTTCTCCGTGATGAAAGGGAATTTTAGCTCCAGTTTTTATGCCCAGACTCATATTCTGCTCACGTCTTACTTTGTATGAAGTTCAGATTAATTACATTTGATACAATGGGATCTCCGCTAGTTCTTAATGCTGTGCCACGGGGTGATGTTATTCACTAGTATATTTGTTTAAGATACGTTTTCAGCTACATAACCTTGGCAAAGATCTCGCCTCTAGGATTTTTCTTCCCTTTTTATGTCCTCTAAGTGTGATGAATTGTCTTTGAAGGCCAAACAATTAGTGTTGTACAATCACTTTCATAATTTTTTTTCCATAATACAAAGTAAGCCACTGAATAAATTCCTAACACTAATCACTGTTAATCATGTTAATCATGTTAATACGGACAACAGAGAGATGCTAATGAGACAGTGGATTGGTGTAGTTGGTGAACTGCGGTGGTCTCCATGGTTACTCTAGATGTGTATTTTCAGTTTCTCCATATTTGTAAAAAGAGGACATGCTTTTCATGTGCGTTTAAGCTTTGTTCAAATGTAGACATTTTATTGTATATGTTGAGGGTGTGAATTTGCAGCTGGTGTCAGCTCTCGGTCTTTTTCTGTGACAAAACACTGTGCATGTCAGAGTAAAGGCGTTTACTCTCCACACATGGAGCACATCTTAGTACAGATGTATGGAAAATAACATGTAAACTAACTGGCGTGGTTCTTTATTTTTGAACAAAATTTTTATTTATTTTTATTTTAGAAAGACAGAAAATTGAGTTATTCCACTCTTCCCTAACTTAAAAAAGTGGTATTATCTATAAAAGCGTAATGCAAGTAATGGAGAATTTTTAAAGTAAAAATAAAAAGCTCAGAGAATGTCAGCTTAAATGATAACTCAATTATCTTTTGTAAGTCATTTTAGTTGTGCATAAACATACTATTTTGACCAGTAACGTTAGCAAAATCTAAGACAGGATGAATGATTGTAGCCTAGAGTTAGAAAACAAACCCAGTTGGATAAGATTATTCTTGCATAGGAAACGGACCCTGTGCCATGCGTCCGTCTCAAGTACATGCACAGGAGAGGTCCGGACACGCCCATCAGCACCGGCTGAGGATCATGCTAATTGCAAACACCTTTAACGACCTGTGATACCTCAGGAAAAGGAGCCAGGCGGGAGAACGGCGGAGAACGAACGGGAGGAAAGCGACTCCGGCGAAGGAGACGCCGACATTTGTGCTCGTAGTTTTCCGGTGGTTTGTTTCGTTTGTTGTGTTTGGGGTGAACCCGTGAGGGGGATCCCTGAAGAGCGATTATTGTTTATTTTCTGATTGTTGAAATAAAGCCGGAGAACCCGGACGTGTATTTTACTGATTATTTCCGAACCATGCACGTCGGCGTGCTAAAGACCCCAACCCCCACCCATGCAAGCCCGTTCGGGTTTAAATCTGGATGGTGTAATTAACTTGACAATCCCCGAGTTATGGTGCACAGATGGCATAGTGGTACCAATTTGTGACAATTGTACTTCTCTTCCAAACTGAAAGAAAACAGAATAACCAAGTTGTGACCCCTTTCAGGCTCTCCAAATGTATATCATTTGGTTCTTTCCAAATATATTTTTTTACAAAGTTTTAAATCAAAATATTATAATAGTGCATGTTAATTCATCAAATTGCTTCATCATCATCTTAGCGTGAAATGAAAGAGAAAAAAAGTGTTTACTCTACATAGTACGGTATTGACTAAAAGCCCGTAGTGTGTTATCCACTTATAGGAAATGAGTTGATGAGAAAGTTGTTCAAATTCTGTTGTGAGGAATATCAGCACGCTCCTAATGACACCTGAATTAATCTTTTGTGGTAGCACAATAACACTGAATCATGCTACATTACTGTACAAAGAACTTCCCACTGAGGCTCACCGCACCATTTTTCACTAATGAGCGTGAGTCATACCCAAATCTCAAACACAGGACATCCACCTGGGGGGGGGGGGGATTTGGTACACTCCCCCCCGAACTTGGGCGAAAAATAAAGTGAAATTTCAAAGGCCTCTGTTCTTCTGAGTTCCTGCTGTGACATGATGGTACGTGGGTTACCGTGGTATGTACAACAATGTTCTAAAGTGACCAATTTCATATTTAACTGACACACAGTGAGAAAATTTTACATTTAATGCCTCCTGTATTCCCATTGTAAATGGAATATTTTAGATTACAAAATGTAATTGCATCCTTTACAGAGAGACGGCTAAGCACACACTTCAGGAGAGATCTCAGAGAGTAGCTGCCATTTTGGTTTAAATTGGTTCATTTGGAGCCTGCGTTATGGCAGTTATGAACCGTCTCCTCTTTTTCATATCCAGCTTTACATGTCATACATTTACAAAAAGGCAGAAGGAACAGCTACCTTCAATAGCTCTACAACAGCATGCCACGGATAACTGTAGGCGGGAATAAAGACCAAAGACTTAATGTTTTCACCAGACTAAAATCAAAACCCAAAGTCACTTCTGCAGAGCTCCACTTGCTGCAGTCAAAGGTTCCGTTGTGTAACATGAGTCCTTCGATTTCAGACTTTTCGGGCATTAATTTGATAAGCTGAACTAAAATGAACCATTTTCAAACTATCGCCAAGTCAACAGTAATACTGGATCTAGGAATTATATTGATATCTTAAATGTATATCTTAATTTAATTTATATGTGTATATGCGTTTTATTTGAACTGGGTTTTTTTTTTTTTCAAAAAAAAAAGTCCCTTCCACAAATATCTAGGAACGGAATGCCTACACAGTAGAGATGTTGTCAGTCACAAACCTCCTTGCAGCAAATCTATCAGGGTTCACAAAGGGCATGGAAGAATTGGAGCCCTGAAATTGCTCCAGCAGGCTACAACAAGGGTTATGACCCCGTGGGAAAATCAAATGAAAGGGAAATTGATGGTTGTGAGAAACATGATTGTGTTTTAAATCCATTGATTTAATTATTATATTTATCTTTTCCCTCCGGGCTGGGCCAGAAGCAGTTGCCAGTGACTTCAGTAGAGTGGAATAAGGCTGTGAAATTCCTGCTACTGAGGGTTTATTTTTGAGGTTTTCTGCACAAGACTTTTTAAACTTTTACACTATTAATTTTTTCAGCTGTAATTTGCTCTCACTCTGCAAAAAAGACCATCACCAATAGCTAAAATATAGAAATGACCAATAGGGGGAGCCCATCCCAGAATGATCATACCCACTATACTGTGGTTAACTAAAAAAAATAGATGAAATCGGATTACATGCGTTTCAAATGATTCCCCCTAAAATAAAGCGTAAACCAGTTCATGCACTATAAAATATAAATAAAAATAAACCAAAACGCTGGAACATTCTCTACTAAAAGATCCATGGAATAAACCCATGAAGGGAAAACCTTCCTGACAGCTTCTGATTGAAATGGGAGGAGTCAGCACAACGCAGATACAGTTTATCAAAGAGCTCCCCATCCTTTTGAGGGCGATTGTCTCCGCGCGCACGCCCTGGCCCGACTCGATTCGACGAAGACGACGACTCTCCGCGCGCGCGCCCTGGGCAGACTCGACTCGGGCAAGGTTGTCACTTTCACTGACTAATATAATGTCACATAAAATAATTTGTAGCCTGAAGTTTTGCACATAATAAGTTCAAGCGCTAGCTACAGTAACAGTCTAGAAAAAAAGGCTATTCTTGTGCAGAAAATACCAGTTCAGACTAATGACTTCCATGCTTGGTAGAATTGCACCTGCACTTACTTTGGCTTTGGTATGAGTGTTCTTTTTTATGACTTTCTTCCTTTGTACAATCTCTGAAAAGCCCAGCTGGACTGAAATCCTCGGGTGCTAATTTTCCTCCGCACAGCTAAATTACTGCTGTATGAATAACATTTCATTGAAAAATGGTGCACTACAGGAGACGTGCGCCTGATGTTCTGAGCCAGAAAGCACTGTGGCACCTCACTGGTGTGTCACTGTGGTCCAGGAGTGCTGAGACACAGGGAGCTGGTTTGCCAGTTTATGGCCTTTTTTGCACAGACTACACAGTTTTTACATGCTAAACTAAAACAGAATATCTGTCTTCTACAATAAAATCAACCAAGCCAAGCTAAATGAAAGGAAAAAGATTAGAAATCTCAATGGGACTGACCCCAGTTCAGCCCCCTTCTTTGCCACGAAACCCTTTTCTTAATCAAGATGTCCTCTACAGTACGCTCTCCTTGCACTGGTACACAACAAGCAGTCATGACTAACACGGAGGTAATTCACACCACAAAGTTTAGCTTTGGCAATGCTATGCGTGCACGTAAATGGCTACGTGGAATTCAGCCTGGAAACATGCCCACAGGCAGCCCTGCGGTCACACCCGGAGCCATGGACTAATTGACACGCGTGAGTGTGGTTCCACTAACGAGACAATGATAAAGACTTTAAAAAGACAGACCAATCAATGTTTGGTGGCTGTGGTTTTTCTGTTCTTTTGAGTTTGTGCTTTTAAAGCGCATTTTATTTTACAGTTATTATTTGAGTTTTTACCATGCTGTTAATACTACAAATAAAAACCCCCTGCAATCAGGCATGCCTCAGCACGCTACGAGCCGTTTAATAAAATCACTACCGTCCCCTTTCTAAGAATCACCATAGGTTACTCTCCCCTTCGGATTCAGGATCCCCTCTCAGCTAACCACCTGGGAAGAGAAACGACACACACACACACACACACACACACAGTCTCTCTCTCACACACACACACACACACACACACGCTCTTTAAATGTCATTGGAAAGCACATTAGATGTCAATATGTTCAAATTAATATAAATAAGGTCAATTACAAAACCAGGCTCTCTTCCCCATTATCTTAATAATTATAAAGTATACACGTATAGGGAGCTAAAAGAGAGAAACCACATTTAACCCTAGGCTTATCCTAGAGTCTGAGATATTTTACATTCATGTGATCTACAAATTGTCAGGCGACAGAACAGGCAGCCTGAAATGATGATTTCTCTTGTGGTTTTACAGCAACCTGAAGGAATATAGAACACGTGCATGCCAATTTCCATGACGCACCTTAGCCAGCCTCACTGGAGAATTTCGAGTCATCTTTCAAGCCATAAAAAGAAACATTTCCTACATTTATGCCCAATTATATAGATACTTTTGGAAAACAGACAGTCGATGCATGCAAAATTAGAAATAAAGGTATTTCTGCTGACTGTCACATCCAGATTGGTATGAGCAATCCCTTTCGTAAATATCTACATAAAAAAAAAAAACACTAAAATAAATGAAATATAATAAGATAATGCCTATATATAAAAAATAAGTATATTCATATAGACCTCTGAATTTATGAAATATTTACTGGATGTCATGATTCTGTTAAAGACGTGTCCACACACTGCCCCTCAGGCTACAGGGTGGCAACAGGACCCCCTGTTAAATTCAGATGAGGAGCGGACCAACTTCAGCCCAGTTAACACGGCTCAAAGTCACCAAGGAAATATCCTCGTGTGAAAAGTATGTTTACTTGTGTGGAGCATACAAACCCCACTTCTGAAACCCCCTGTTACAAGAAAGAGCATTTTAACACCCCCCACCTAAATATCAGCCATTTTTAGGCCCTGGGGATTATACTGCTCTGTGGGAATTTCAATACCAAGACAGGCACAGAGCCTGACTGCATTAAAATTCAGACGGACAGAGCCCTCTTTACAGCACACCTAACAAAGTGCTGAGAAACAACCCTCACCATCATTATTCACGAATTGCTCTTGGACAAGTGGAGTTGACAGTGCCATCACTGACACAAACCCCTCTCTCAACGCACTCAGTCAGGCAACAAACTCCCATGTTGGAGAAGTAGTCAGCCTAGTTATACCCAGACACAACCCAGTAAGCTGGAGAATCTTAATCAAGTAAACAGATGGGCTCCAAACGGCACAGAGGAATTCAGAGAACCGAAATGACAAAACCTCATTAATGCTTTCCGCAACATACAGCAGGTAACAGGATTAAACCTGGACATTAAACACATAAATTACTTGAAAATGCAGTCGTAAAGGCAAATCTCAAAAACGACCAAAATGAAAATGAATCATAAACAAAAATCAGCAAAATGGTTTGAAGATTAATGTAAATCCATTCGAACGGATCTAAAATGAGTATCTAACCAAAAAAAAAAACCACAAAACCCAGAGTTAAACCTGAGGTACTGGAACAGTCAATAAAAATGTCCCCCTTCAGAGGACACAGTAACTTTTATAACGACATTTATACTAACCACATACTGACATGCATGGTACCTTAGGACACAGCGTAGTTCACATAAACATTAGATCAAAGTACTCGGATATCCTGTTATACATTAATAATGCGTATAAACACACAGTCTCTCAGACAAGACAGCCTTGGTCAACTCGACCAATCTTAGGCTCGGCTGCTGATCCATCTGGGAATACGCTAGCAACCAAGGCCACCCATTATACGTACACATATACATACAGCACATCGCAATATTACTTCATGTATATTGCTTTCACCAAACTCCTCTTCACTTATTCCAGCTCGATAGATCGGTTTCCTTTTGCCATGCAGTGCTTTGCATAAGTATTCACACCCCATGGACGTTTTCACATTTTGTATTGTTACAACTTGAAATTCGATTGGATTTCATTGGGATTTTTACCATTCACTTTCTTTTGCCAATTGTGATTCCTTACAGGGGGCATTCCTTCTTCCTCTTTCACTTTCCTTTGCCATTTTTCGAGATGAAGCTGAAATTAATTGGTTGTAATTTTGTATTGAACAAACTTCCATTTATTCCGGATAACTCAATGAAGGACATAATTCCAAAATCTTGGTAATATCATTTTAAACACTTTCTCCTTAAAAAAAAAATTGAGATTGTAACCCATTTAAAATGCTTAATTTTCAGTTGACTTAAAATTAGATGAAGTCTGGATGAAAGCAAAAATGCAAATTTTGAACAAGGGATGAGCGTTTTAGAAATCTACTGGAGATATTGCCATGCAATACAGTTCATAATTGAATTACTTTATAGGAGGTAACAGAGAAGCTCCAGGCACTTCAACCCAGAAAAGCCTGGGGGTTCTGACAGCATCAGTACTGAGACTCAAAAACGTACTGTACAAGAGGTACATATAATATATATTACTCAACATGGTACCAAGCTCTGGTTACTGCCCTGACATCTGGAACCAAGGTCTTACATCCCCAATTCAAAAAGAGCAGAGACCCCAATAACTACCCAGGCATCTGTATGAGCAGTAACCAGGGGAATGGATTTTGCACCATCATTAATGCCTGAATACAGGCCTTCCTTACCAGCGTCTTGAGAGTTACACAGTGTCCTGAGAAAGAGTCCGATTGGCTTCCGACCAAGACATCGTACACCCATATTTGTCCATATTTACACCCAACACAGCCTCCTGAAATAAACATATTGAATAAAAAGAAACAAATAAACCAAAAAAAGTAAAAGGCAAAATCTTTGACCCTAAAAGGCATTTCATTCTGGGTTTCTAACCGTGTTTCAATGCAAGTCTAAGGGGAAAGGGGGGGGGGGGGGAATAACTGAGAAAATTAAGTGAGATTTAAAAAACAATTTTAAAATATAGGAGGTTATGTCAGCCATCATCATACGCATATTTCTTCTTTTAAGTGTGAAGCGAACACATTTCCCTTTGCAGCCAAGAATGACATAGCCCCTTCCATTAACTAGTGTTTGGCTAGTTTTTACAGGGAGGAACCGTGCACATACTCCAGGGAACGGAGGGGTTATGGCAAATCACTCCTGGCAATACAGGTGGTGAAAGGAACCATGTTTGTCAGGAACTATTTATAGCGAGATTGTCAAACTCCAGGCCTCTTGGGCTGCGGAATGTGTTTTGTGTTTTTTTTAGGCACCGCTCAGGATTACATTTTCAATTGGAAATATTTGATTATGGGATGTTTGGCAAAACAGACACCGTTAGTATTTTCAGATTATTCCAGTATGGTTCCACAGATTTGGGTTAATTTCCCAATTCTAGTAAAACCTATTATTTGTACATTATTCTATAACCCCACAGTGTCTTTCTAGGGTTTTCGGTTCGTTTGTTATTTTGCTTTGTTTTAACTTCTCATGATACGGTAACCTGTTAAAATGGAGTTTATATGATACACTTTGCCATACCCTTTAAATACACCTGTTGTTCAACACTGGGTAGGGAATCTGTGCCCTGCCCCTTTAAAACTGACCAGCCCGACGTTCTGTGTCAGCCGCCAGTCCTCAGTTGAATAACTGGTACAGCGGTAGTATGGTTAATCGCTTATAGATTACATGACAGCTGGTTTGTTTCGCTAAAGGTGGAAAGTAAATGTTGAACTTTAACCCTTTAAAATTGGTGAAGCCATGTCACAGCTCCAGAGTCTCCCTACTCCGGCACCCCATGACCACTGAAATGGAAAAGTTCCTGAAAAATATTTCAGAAATAGCTACACACTTAGAGTAATGACTCTGCCATTACTGGAGAAAACGTTTTTTCAGACCAGACGGATAATGTGCTTGGACTTAGAAGTACTGATGACCTTGATGACGTTGGAATGGCTAACCCTAAAAGCGACCGGTTTTCCCCATTACAAAATATATATCAGTTATTCCTCGTTATCTCGTATTGCCTACAAAGGAAACTAAACCCTATCCCTGGCAGACCCCAGAGGTTTGCCTGAAAGCCCACATTAATGGAAGACGCTGAGTAAGTTCGCGTCTTGATTTTTCAACTTCTCAATTGAAACCTAGGCAAACGTGCCATTTTCAACTTTACCCGTTTATTCTACATTCCTTAGACTGGGTAGAGTTTCTATTAGATCTGTCACAGCCAATGAGTTTCCTATACTATCTGCACTCATCCTTAATATCATCAACCGCTTTTCTAGAAGCTAGTAACTATCCATGAGACCCATCATGTTTTTGTGCCGGCCATAGTTCAGAGAAGGATCAAACGGACGACACGCGACTCTCTGCCCCTGAAAACAGTTTTTAAAACAGCATGAAGAATTATATAGTGATAAAAATATAAGGGGTTGCATTTTAAAATCTTAGAACTACTGCTAAAATCCAGCATTTTCTCTGCAAAGGATACAGATAGAAAAAAAAACCCTGATGCTTGTTTTGTTATTGTGAAGATTTCTGGGAAATGGCTGCATCTAGCTAAAGCAATGAGATGTTCACATAACACCAGTCAAAGCATGAAGTTACTGTTACCTAAAGAGCGCTGTGCTGAGTTTAAGGGTTCACTTTTAAGGCATTAAATGGTCTTTGTATTTTGTTCTGCGGGGACATGACACCTGCCAGTTTTAGACCTCCAAGGCTCTGCACTCTGAATCACAAACACCCCTACTCCGAGAACTCATATGAACATACAACACCCTCAGAGGAATAACGTTGATATAATGTTTTAATAGAATACAGATAAACGACTGATAATTTCATGAATTCAAATGCATTAGAAAAGAAAGGGAAATGGTAGAGCACGTCTGCTAAACCATAGAGTGAACGGCTGAACAGAAGTCCCTCATCACCAGAGCGTTCTTGTTCATAAGGAGCTTGGTCCAGTTGGAGACCTGTCCTTATACATACAGCATAGATAGAGGCGATGGTACACAGGAAAAGCTTAATCCGTCCAGTCTCAAACTTGCCTAACAGATGTTCAGACACAACTCGCGTCCTCTGCTCCACCACGGGAATAACATCTGCTGAGTAGGATCTCCTGGAGAATCAACACTGACACTGAAAGCTGGGAAAAATCTGACTTTTTAAAAAGAACTGAATGTCAAAAAATGTAAAATCACTCGCATAAGCAATAATATCAAGGACTACTGTAATCTCAACTGCCATATTTATAGTAAATGTTCATAATGTGCACAAGAAAGGTCCAAACTATACTGCAGTATTCCCGTGCCTTTTGTCATCACACACTTTTGTTAATTTTACATTTGTACTCATTTGTGTTCTGTAATCAGATATTTGATTGATAAATTAAATCTATAGTACTACAGACTACCATATTTGCATGTTTTAGGGTATGCTAAAGCAACAAGACATGAGGGTGTCTGTCTTCGGGATTATCGATATGACTGATGCAGTTTAATACTGGTATAACAAGAGAGAACGGGTGAAAGTTGTGATCACTTGAAAAGGGATAACATTCAGTTTATAATAAAGGCAGCAGAACTCCAGGGAGCGCGCCAACATCGTTCAACACTTTGCTTTGTGTAGAATATATATATATAAATTTGTGCATAATATATCCGTTTTTCGGGATAACTTCTCTCCCATGGGATCCTTTCCCTGTTCATTTACAGATACAGCAGGTAAGGCTTCTTTGCCATCCTCACGCTACTTTAAATCAAAATAAAGCCAAAACTAATTTCACAATCCCTTAAGAGTAGTATTACACAGTGTGCCGTGCCGTGCCGTATCACCCTCAGTCAGGTTCTCCCCTTGCACCTTTGAGGAAACCGGCCTTATTGTATTTTTAGATCCTGCACTTGGCCCTTTTTCACAGAGCATGACAGGCGTGGGCGATACTTAAATGCATTTCTGCATGGATTTAGCTCAGCCCCGCCCCTTCCGCCCACTGTTCCCCTACACTACATGGTAAAATTACAGTCTATGGTATGATGTAAAAATCAATGGCATGATGGGTTGCTGAACTGGGACTGCAAGAAGACCAGCCTTACTTACTCACAGGTAGTAATGGCAAGATGTGTAGCAACATGCCCAGATGCACTGTAACAATATGGGATTCCAAACAAAAAAATAATAAAATAAAATAAAAATCAAGTAACATCCCACTTATAACAATCAAATCAGCACCAGATTTGCCTTGCTCAATGCATTTTGCTGTAAATTACTTTACTGGATGAGAGGGGCTATTAAGTAAAATATTTTGATGAATGCAATGAAAATGTGTGGTGACTCTGCAGCATGTTGAGTTGACAAAGCCCATGTAAAAATAAGCTATAAGGCTAAGCCATAATGCTATAAAAACCATGAGTATAGAAAAACTAACCCATGATTGAGTGGCAAGTTTAAAACCTAAAACTTGGGTCCAAGGATTGCATACTATACCTCTCACTTCAAACTGACAAAACCCAAGAACTAAGATGTGCTCCATAGCCTTGCCGTCTAAGTGCTCTCACATTTCAGAAAACGTCTGGGAACGGAATAGAGAATTAAGTCAGGCGATGTTTGAAAAGGAAACAAACTCACCTTCCTTCAGCTGTTGGCACATAGTATTACCCAGCATTTAACCACATCATAGCCCTTAGGTACGCAATTCCGCTCTGCACAGATATTCAATTCGATTGCTATTGTAACGGATGAATGAGTGACCCTCACCTGTAGTTCACAATGCATGACACAGCCCTGAGAAAAGGCCAGAACAAACCCCAGAGTAACTCGGGGGAAGCGATCCAGCAGATGTGTTCCTTAAGCAACTCAGGCAGACAAAGATTCCCATGGGATGAAAGGATTCCATTAAAAACACTCACAGCCCAGGGCCAAAGCATGGGGCTGCGCTTCTCCGTACAGAAACCGAGTAAGCCTGAAATCCATCTTATTGTTTATTCAGTGGTCTGTTCAAAGAAAGGGTGAATACACAAGCAACCATCACAGCTAAACGGCTCCGGCTAAAAATAAATTGTTAGCTTTTTCATCCTTTCCCGCCTGTCAAACCCACTACCCTATTACTAATGTAGTGAAGGCATTTAACCCAGAACTGTCAGAAAGCTTTTTGTCGCAGAGCACCCCTAAATTAACTACTTTAACTTACGGGGTTTCAGAAGTAGTGTGGTATTAACGGTGGCAGAAGACGGGGAAAGACTGAGGCATGATTTAACACCTAGCATGGAGGCTAATGCACAGGGATACTAATGCATTTATATTTAAAAGCTCATTTCAGATATTTTCATGTACAATAGACAACGTGTGTGTGTGTGTGAAAACAGCAAAACAATGCCCATGTAAACACTTACGACATGACCCTGTACTTCATACCTACTTAAACTTTCTTATACAGGTTGTTTTTACCTTTAAAGTACTTTTGAAAACTGTTGAATGTCTGCAACAAGAAAGCGAACCTGTCTGGAGTGCTGTCCGTTCTCTCCCTCCCAGTCATTATATCCAGGACTACAATGGAACAGTGAAGCACTCTTATTTCACACACAGATACATTCAGATGTGCAGTAGTGTTTAAGTGGTGGTGGCTGACAATGGGAAAAACAGTGATCATATGGCAGACCCACAGGAGAAGAGTGGAAAAACATCTTTTTGAAAAAAAAAAAATTCAGTTATTCCCCTTCAACCAGGACATTTTCAGAGCTATGATACCATCTCTACTCCCAATGGGGCGTCTTCCCATTGCTTTTCAGAGCACAGTTTTTAAATAGTGGAAATCAAATTCCAGAAAAATATGCATGCAAACAGCAAAAAAATTCACCGCTCACTATTGTGTTCGGTATAAATACCCTTTTGGAATTCTTAGGCTAATTGTTTTTATTTTTCATTCAAATTTTTTTGCAACTCTTTTTGAATGAATCCATTCATATATTAATAAAATGTAATCAGTGTTTATGTAAAACGGTAGCCTAGAATTTCAACAACAATTTTTATTTAGAAAATTTTATAATGAAAAAATGCACTTTTTGCAGTTACTCGTTTTCCTTTTTGTAGTATGTGCTTAGATTGCATCTTAAATGGTGAGAAGAAAAAATACAAATCTAATTAAATGTCGATAATAAATTACATAAATACATAACTAAAAAAAAGTAAATGCAGGAACAATTGCATAAATTTACATTAAAATATTTATCAATGAGTCATTGCAAATTGCTTTTTCGTATTTCATGCTAATAATTTTATTTATCTGTTCATAACAAGTCGTTTTTTAATTTATTTATTAAAGTTATCACAGCTCTTAAGCTGCAATGACAAGTATATGCTTGGTAAATTCAGGTCAGACGTCTGATGGTCTAGTGGTTAAGGCAACAGGCTTGTAACCAAAATGGCTGTGCCCTCTTTGAGCAAGGTACTTAACCTGACTTGCTTCAGTAAAATATCCAGCTGTACAAGTGGTCAAGTGTAGAAATTATAAGTGCTGTGCAGCTGAAGGCCGACACTCAGAAGTCCATCAGCTGCTAGACCAGGAAAGCGCTTAAAAAGTCGCTCCCTTTTCTGTTCCGTCCAAAGCCCAACCAAAGCTCCAGGACTGAGAGAGAGACCAGCTAACTTTACAATAGCTTCCAGGAGGTTTGGTTTTTAAAACACTTAAAATGTAAGTATACTTACAATTATTCAACAAAATGTATGCACAATTGCTGAATGTTTAGCACACATTAGTATGACTTTTCCTTCCGTGAAAGGTTTGCCGTTTATTTAAGACAGCCCTGTCTCTGCCCCTTTGAAGACACCATCAGTAACCCGGTTAAGGTTACTGATCCTCCCGTTTCAACAACTCTTGTCCACAAGACAGAAGTGTACGCTTCTCAGAGATCAGGTAAACTGTCATTCCGTGTTTCATTTTGATGCGTTGCTTTACAGGCATATGCTCACAAAACATATCAGTTAGTATTATCCTCGTATAACCCTTGTCTGGCCAATGGCTGCACACACATTTCTGAATAACCCTACTCTGGCCAATGGCTGCACACGTGGTGATGTTGCCACTACGTTGCCTGACATTTGCCTGACAGCTTTTCGTTGTCCTCAGTGACCTGCTCTTTAACCTCCCTCAAGCAGTTAACGCCGTTTACACCCACAAAGTTTACCATTGCAATTTCTTAGTTAAGATCTGTCCTTCACCAATGTGTGGCCTTCTTTCAATCCTAAAATAGATTTTGTATGGCGAGCATACTCCATTAAAGGCGTGGAAAAACATGCAGTTGTACGGAAATGCACATATTTTCAATTCATGTGAAACAAGGGGTTTAGCTGAGTGGAGTTTCTAACCAAGGTGTGTATAATAAATGCGACTGCAATGGTTTGTTACGTGAACCACAAATGTGGCTCTGACGTTGTTCGAAATGTTTGTTGCTCCGGCAACCCGTTGGCACTGCTCTGCTCCTCTCGCTCACATTAGCCTTTTATGGGTTCCATTTTCAGGGTCTGACATACATATTTGTGATTTCAGTAGTTTTGAAATAACATTTTGAAACAAGTATAAAAATAGAAACTTGCTTGCCGATATCCTTACCATTCCAGAAAAGAAACAAAAATTTGTCCTTGTCATACATTATCTGCTTATAGTTAACAGCCATTCTTGATCAATTACAAATCAGTTTTAGTAAAAATGATTTAAAAATTCACACATCAGACACCTCAAAATGGACTTCATGTTACATTAACAGAAACTTTAGTTTGTGGGGGAAAAAAGGTTGTGGAAAAAATCCAGCCCTTCAAGTAAAGGCTTTAAAGTTGTACACATTTTCATGAAAAATATTCAGGTTAGAAATGTTCAACATTGAGTGAATATTAAAACATTAAACTAAAATTACTTTGGTCCCCGTCTATGTTTTTGCCCTTGAAATTAGACTGGTTTAATCTTTACATCTTTAACACAAACTTAATATTTCTACCATTTTTACATTCAATTACCTTTCTAAATCTACCTTGTACGAATAAACTCAAATGCTCTTTAAAACAGTTCTTTATGTTAATGTTAATGTGCATCATTTCATTTGGCAGACACAAATTACTCGGAGCCATTGAGGCAAAAATACATTTAGTTTAATTGGAAATGTGGCATGGCTCTGCAGTACCCATATTTGCCACAACAGTCCTTCAATCCAGAAAAGGCAACGGAGGAGTTTAGCAGAGGCAGGATGAACTAAGGGAACCATACTGGTGCGGAGGGCACACTTTAAAAGCGGGCCTAAACTTTGTCCGGGTGGAAAGACAACAGAACATCTGGTAGGTCACCAAATGCATGACTCATTGCTTCTAACAGATTCCGAGTGACTCATGGGAAGCTAGATAAACTGAACTCTCATGGTTGTGCGTGTGTGACAACCCACACAAATGTATACATGCTTTACATTTGAAAATATTTATAGGTGTTTTAATGCATTCCAAACAGTTTAAAACTTTCAAAATGAATTCCAATACTCAGATTTGGCTAAGTTCTAAAACAGAGGTTAAAAACTGCCCAAAAGTTAAGCCAAGGCAATCCAAAAAAAAATATATTATGCCCAAAAGAAAAAAATAAAAGCTCCCAGAAGGTTGTCCAAGCCACTGCTAGAGCAATATCTGTAGGGTTGGCTGGGATCCAGGTATAGATGCAATTTGTTATTTTTTAAAGAGTGCATCCAGTATCATGGAAAGCTTAAGTTTGAGAACAAAGTTAAAATCCAGTTTAAAATAAATCAAAACAGCAGAGAGATAAAAACAAAGTAATAAAAAAAAAAAAAGTGCATTCTTGCAAGGATAAGTCCTACTCTCTTTCCTACTCTCTTTCCTACTCTCTTTCCTACTCTCTTTCCTACTCTCTTTCCTACTCTCTTTCCTACTCTCTTTCCTA
>JAOYSI010006501.1:0-15939 GCA_025775065.1 Hiodon alosoides | reverse complement strand
CTGGAGAAGTTCACAACTTTACGTTGTACCACAAGGGTTTATGGTTTTACAGTTCACAACTTTACGTTGTACCACAAAGCCTTATGGTTTTACAGTTCAGAACTTTACGTTGTACCACAAGGCCTTATGGTTTTACAGTTCACAACTTTACGTTGTACCACAAGGCCTTATGGTTTTACAGTTCACAACTTTACGTTGTACCACAAAGCCTTATGGTTTTACAGTTCATAACTTTACGCTGTACCACAAAGCCTTATGGTTTTACAGTTCACAACTTCCTCCCCACCCCAAAAGGCAAGAAAAACCACAGGAACAAACAGGGAGATTTTCCATTAAGATTCAGCCATTTCAATGCACAGTATCCAGTAACCCCCCACAACACCCAACACCCAACACACACACACACACACACACACATCTCTGACCTCTCCAGGGCTAATGTCACAAAGCGCAGTGAGGTGAAGCAGGAAGTTGTTGTCCGGGAAGGATGCCTCAGCGTTGGGGAGGCAGCTGTGGTTGCCTAGGCACCAGAAACACAACGACCGAATAAAGCACTTGATAATGCATACAACAGTGGTAAACTTATGTTCGTTAAATTCACTTGACGTTTGCCTCTCCTTGAGAGTTTGTCAGGCAATTGGGGACGCTACTGCGGGCAGGAGTTATAAGATGGGTCTGTTTGAGGGTGTAATGGCCGTTACACTGTTAACACACGTTACACCGTTACACTACGTACAGTGTTAACCTGATATGTAGTTATCTGATACACAGAGAAGCTGGGTTTTCTGACCCTCCATTACGAAAACAAATACAATACTTATTGTAAATGAGCATAGTTCTACATCTTCCCTTGAGCAAAAATGATATTATATAGTAATGTTGAGCACATTAGTGGATACTTCACACACATCTTAAACATTTTACCTCAGAGAGTCAGCTATTTATAAAAGCTGGACAGGTCAGAAGACCAGGGGCTGAACGAGATCTAGCTAGCATAAATGCGTTCTTAATGAGACCTTTCCTTCAGAAGCATCACACAATATAATGATTAAAAGAGATTTGTTTTAGCATAAATGGAACAACGGTTCCCAACATTTAACAAAGATTTGATGTGAGTAGTGAGTAGTTTAAGCCTCCCAGAGTTTAGGTCTGAGCTTCAGAACGGAAAAATCAGACTTCCTCAGATGGTCTGAGGTTGAAAAGAGAAAATAAAAAGCACTGAAAGTTGCAGGCACAGGGGCGGGTATAAACACTCTCTGTAGGACTATCTAAGGACTAGAAATAAAAGCACACCCAAATAATTTCAACGACAGGGGCCCAGTGATTGATATGACATACTACTTCCTGTGACAATGACACTCACAAGAGCTCTGGAGCAGGAAGAGGCCAGAGCCTTCGCAGTTCAGGAAGTCTCCAGTCTCTGTGAAGAGAAAAGCCCGGCATGGTCAGGAAGACATCTTCATGTAACACAGATGTTGGATGACTGAAGAGGAGTAGGACCTACAGCATCACCTTGTGGTCAACTCTCTTCATTACACTGAAGTGTATACCATCGCCTCTACTGCTCAGATAAATTCCCAAAAATATGAATCCACTTGTCTACACTAATCTAAATCTCCACCATCCTGTCCATTTCTTTCCTGTCCCAAATTCTTTCACCGCTATCTAGTTTGGTCTGGTATGTATTTAAAGTTTGTATAAACGTTCTGCATAACAAGCCTTTTCCCGCCATCAGGTACCAGAATCAATTGTAACGTTTACAAATGCTCCAGACATAACGTAACTGAAACTCTATCGTGTTGTTAAAGTCTGACACTTTGAGTCTAAAAACCTGTTTCTTTCCACTCTTTATCTCAGTGGGACGTCAGTCCACTGGAGACCGAAAATCCTGAACTGCACTTCGACATAGGCCTTAACCTAGGTATGGGAAATGCTGAATTAATGATTGAGGTTTGCTGGGACTGCAGAGTGAGTGAGCGCAGAGCGCCCAGGCAATTGAATACACAATCGTACAGGAAACCTTTTTCCATGTGCTGCAGAGCCATGTCTGCGCCAATACCAATTTACAAAACAAAACTGAATTACTTTCAAGGAACATGTAGAACTGAAAGCCTTGGAGGACTTCAATGGTTTTTACCATGCGAGACGGAGAGGGTGGCACGTGGACATAAGATCTTTAAGGAGGGAAGAGCTTTCCATGTTGGCCTTCCCTCATTGGTCAGGTCTCAGCTGACCGTTGCATCTCGCCACATACATGTGTTTACGTGTAGACATTCTTGTCGAGGCGACATAACGTTGCAAAACATTAAATTCTCACATTTTCCCTCCCATTGCTTGCCAGTTGCTGACCATATTTCTCTTCCCATCCCTTCTCACACGATGGAGAGAGAGCATCGCTGGCAATAATCTCCGTCAGCAGCGAGCCACCTGTGGTGCGCTGAAGGCTATCCCTCCAGCGATCCACAAAGGGCTGACTCCGCAGAGATAAACTCGGCTGTTTATTGAACCAATTTATTATCCAATATATCCTGAGTTTACACCATCAAGCTGTTTTCTCTTGACTGCCTCTAGGGTTTTCCCCTGATGGGTTTTGGGTTTTATCCATTTATTTTTTTTATCCCCGCTGCACTCTATTCAGCGCTGTGAGACAACTCAGTTAGAACATTTTTATATGATTGACTGATTATTTACTCAATGCACATCTCGAGCAACGTCTTGGCTCTCGCCGTCTTCAGACTCATGAGGAAAGGTACCATCTTCTATGCCATCCGCATGTGGTGCTAATTGGTTCATTTGTCCGGCCTCAAACGTCATTACACTAACCAACTTATAAACACAAATATATCAGCAGGCAGCCATTGCAGGGTCAAAGCAGCTGGAAGGAAGTCAAATGAAGACGCTGAATGATGAAGCTGTTTTATGCATAACCTTCTAAATGGGAGTAAGACAATATTTACTTAACCGCGTTTTTCCAAAGGGAATTGTTATGCATTATATCACTACTCACACAATTGATTAGGAATTGGTTGGTCATTTATCAAGACCCCAATACATTGGATTAAAGGTGATTTTGAGCCACAATACCGCATTTGCTTGTATTACCGCTCAATCTGCAGCCATTCAACAAGAACGCCTTTTCGTGTTTCTCACGCATTGTGTGACTGACTTTGGGGAACTCTGACCTTTCTCGATGTCTTTGTACAGCTGGTCGATGAAGGCGTCAAGTTGCTCCCTCTGCAGGCCAGGAAGCTGCAGTGCATCACAGCCGTGGACCCATTGGCTGAGGGAGCTGAGAGAAGAATGGGATGTCACTGCAAA
The DNA here is from genome assembly GCA_025775065.1 of Hiodon alosoides. Taxonomy (NCBI): domain Eukaryota; kingdom Metazoa; phylum Chordata; class Actinopteri; order Hiodontiformes; family Hiodontidae; genus Hiodon; species Hiodon alosoides. The sequence continues at coordinate 12,621 of JAOYSI010006501.1, read as the reverse complement.
GTCAAGGCAATGTCACTGCAATGTCACTGCAATGTCACTGCAACACAACACTCCTACATACCCTGCTTGGGAGATCACAGCAACGTTCCTGCAACACAGCACTCTTACGTACCCTCCACAGTAGAGTACACTCTTTACGCTTTAGCAAACAGGTATATGAAAATTACCTGGTGCCAAATCTCTGTCAGTACTGAATGACTGCTTGTACATGGGACCGGCCTCCTGTCGGTACTGAAGCACTGCTCGTGCCTGGTGCCGACCCCCTGTTAGCACTGAAGCACTGCTCGTACCTGGTTCCCGACCCCCTGTCAGTACTGAAGCACTGCTCGTACCAGGTGCCGACCCCCTGTCAGTACTGAAGCACTGCTCGTACCTGGTTCCCGACCCCCTGTCAGTACTGAAGCACTGCTCGTACCTGGTTCCCGACCCCCTGTCAGTACTGAAGCACTGCTCGTACCTGGTGCCGACCCCCTGTCAGTACTGAAGCACTGCTCGTACCTGGTTCCCGACCCCCTGTCAGCACTGAAGCACTGCTCGTACCTGGTGCCGACCCCCTGTCCATTGGTCCCCACGAGAGAGAAGAGGGAGAGGAAGCCTTCTGGACTGAACCACTGTAAAGAGAAAATGAGTGTGAAGACAGAAGATGACTGAGCCCATTTCTGAGAGTATGAATGAATGAGTACACAGCAGTAGTTACACTGGACTCTTTTTCATCTCCAGGTACACAAGCAATCCATGCTTTCAATACATGACACTAAAGTGCCACAGGGTGATATTGCCAAAAATCCACATCACAATAAATGGACCCATTTCCCCCTATAATAATAAATAAAACAATGGTGCACAGTTAACGTAATTCTAGTTAGAACCCTCTATAAGGAAAACCGCACATCCCTACACAATTCTGGACCTTGTCTCGCACACAGACAATATATACACACACAGGCTGGCAGAAAGTGACACACAGAGAGAATACTGCAATGCAGGACTTTCAAAACTGCACCCCCAGACGCACGTACACACTCACCCGGCTGAGATGATCCTCATACAAGGCTGTGTTGAACAGGCTCCTGATCACCACCAACTGGCCCTGATGGACAGACACAGGAGTTAAAAAGAGCATCACCGCAGCTTGAATTTTACTGCCAAAGCAGCCTTTTTTATTTACGGCATTTAACGGCAGTGCCTAGCCGGTGAATCCCACTTCGGTAGTAAATAAGTCAAGACTAACGCAAGTGCATGATGCTTTTATGGTCAAAAAGACTCTCTACACAAGATTTAGGGCCACATACCTAATCATTACGGGGACATGATTCGAAATAAGGCTATTAGTCACCTTTGGTTTATATTCAATGTCAAGCACTTTTCAAGTCAAAAGTATAGCACTTCAGGACAAAGCAAAAAGATGTTTGTGAGGAAGCAATCTTCACAAATAAACTATATCACAATCTGCAATAACCAGCTCATGGAACACTCTGTCCTTGGTACCAAAACTAGGACAAGCACTTTCAGAACTTTTTATGAACTTGCCCTAGGCTTCCGTGCTCAACACAAAAGTTCTGGCACTTTAAATTTCCGCCGTGTTTGAACCTGGACTGAACACAGAATCTGAGTCTAGGCGACTCCACTCAACAAAGGTGAACACCGTGCCAAATTAACAGGATGGTTTGGTGATGGAAATGGTTAGCACATCCAGTAATGTAGGGGACAAGGAGAAAAATATAAAACTGGACCACGATTTCTAGGAAAACCCCATGTACTTTTTACAAACATCACAACACAAAAATACACAGTATGAACACAGTGGTACCAGTAATAAAGATCATGTGTCTTCACACGCCCCACCTTTAGTCAAGCCACAGAGATACCCTCGCTACTGATGTGTTCTTCTGACACCCCTTCATTTCGTTTCACATTAAAATATGCAATTACAAAATGATTCATTACTCTGTGTTCGTGTTTGTTATTCCGGTTTAGGACTGTTACACAGAGTGGTAAAGGGTCAACAGCTGCTTGAGCTGAGATTCTGCTGAGGCTTAAACGCTACTTCCCATCAGAAGTCCTTCATGTGGAAACATACATCATTCTGATTATTTTCAACACCTTTATATGTCAATGAGCCAGCCCAGCTTCAAAGGAGACATATTGTGAGCACTAACACAAACTGTAGATGATCAAAAAAAATACAAATTAAAAAACATGTCTCCGGGCCAGCAGGGGGCGCTCACCTGGAACTTTTCCCCCAGTAACTTGTGTGCTATTGCTTCCTCCTCGTTGGCAGTCCGGCTGCAGAACTGAGAGAATAGATTCAGCCAGTGGCCTTTGTCCCGTGCCTGTAGACAAAAATAAATGCAGTCAAACATGGGTGTAACCTTGTAGGCTAGGAGTCCCAAACTGCAATCCTCAACCTTAACTGTTTAACTGGAGTAACTGCGTGGAATATGAAAGATCTCACCTGGTGTTCCAGGTGAACATCAGATGCTAATTGCGAGTTAGATAATAACTACAGTGACAGAGAGACGGAAGATTGCCAGGATCATCATTTCAGTTGGTTTAATACTCTAAGCAACCCTCTAGGGTCTGCAGGAAGTACGACCTTGAGACAAGGTGGGGGGGGGGGGGGGCACCTGTTTGACAGTAGCGACCATCCTGGCCATTAACATGATGCTGGAGGTCTCAGGAGGGTAGTGTAAGTTCCTGGGGAGGAGAGAGAGCGAGAGTCAGATCCTAGGGAACCTCTTACTGCTACCACCCTTTCACACAACACAAAAGCCAAAATCCCAGGATAGAAGGCTTACACACAGACCATCAAGAGTGCGAATCAGGTATGTGTGTCCCCCGTTATAAACGGGGTGCTTGAATGGCACTGAGTGAGAAATTACCGCAAGACATTAGAAGTGCCTTCCATCGCGTGTATTTTGTATGTTTCATTATTTGGTGTACTTTGAAATCGATGACATCATATTCCATTTCATCAAAGAAACCTATCAAGGTCGCAGATTCATATTTTGACAGCACTTTCAGCCTTAAATACATGGAAATGTATTTAAGAGAGGCCCTTTACACATCAATAGGTTCAGTAAGTGTTACATTTCACACAACCACTTTTAAAACGGTCGTTATTTATGGACGGAACCAACCTCCAAGCCTCCTGTAGTTTGTTGATGGGGTGCTCCGGGTCTTCTCGGGACGGGCCAAGGCAGAGGACCTTGTGGTACTGATCCAAAGCAGCCTGGCGACATTCGCTGCTACAGTACATCACCTACAGGGGCCAACAGAGTTACGTCGAAGCCTGCTCTACTTAACCAGCAACCAGTAAGCTGGACCCAGTGTGATGGTATCGGTGCACCGGACCCACACCGGACCCACTGTTGTAGTAAACGGCACACAGCGCCCACCTGGCAATGCGGGCAGGCCTGGTGCTGCTCGGGTCTCACCCGGCACTGCTCCGGGTGGGGCAGAATGAGACCGGGGAGACCGGCAAGCCTCCTGGCATTCTCCTCAGCGGTCTCCAGGGATCGCAAGCAGAAGTCACAGGCTAGGCCACATCAAGGGGGTGCACCAAAACAGAGAACAACCAACATAACAACCTGAGACGCCTTCACACAGACAACTGCAGATCATGTCCCACTAGCTTATCACTGACAGCTTCCAAATAAATTAACGTGCAAATCACAAATGAATCAGCATTGAGTAACCATCTTGAGTAGCCAAGTCAATTCCTGGAGGGGTCAACAAGGACATTCAACTGCCTGTATTTAATACCATTACTGACATGTCAGACAAAATTCTAATTCATAACCAAAAGTAAAACTTCCATGAGTTTTAATTCCCCCGGAATAACTGTAGTTTTAGACTCAAAGGAAGACTCACCTCTGTACCTGTACAAGGCATTCCACAGAAACTGTGCACACACAAGGGGGCGCTCTATGAATATAGTCTCCCCTTTCCGGATGCCCTTCTTGGCAAACAATCCTTTTCCCTAAGAGCGTAAAAATTATTAATACTACAGTAACATTAATATCATATTAGTTAAATTTTGTACATCTTAGTTCTGTGAGGAGGCAACCGCAGACTTAGTGAAGGTACTGTTTGTGGTGCGGAGTAAAGGTTCTGGAAGTGTAATTAATATCCAAGGAGAGACACTGCTAAAATCCTTCCTTAAGCATGGCAGTCTGGAAGAGACTAATATGGGTCCTTAATTCTCAAATGCAGACTACTGATCCTATCTTCACAAATATGTGATGTTGTTAAAAGAAAATAAATGGTTATGGGTTGCAGGAAACCCACTGCCATGCTTTCAAACCTTCCGGCATTGAATCCCTTTATTACTTCTGTTTATAGTTTGACCATAGTAAGGCTTAATGCCGACTTTGATTCAGTACGCCAGTTACTGCGCTATTTATTTAATAGTTGCTTTTAAAGGTATTTTTATAAACAACCTAACGATTACTTAGCCCCAATCAATGCCATATAGTTATTGGCTCTTTACATTTCTGTTAATCTTCCACATCACTTTTGCTGAAGTAAAATTGTCACACTTCTATACCATTTTATTGGACTCAAAATAGCAACTCACTGCCACGTGCGCAATGTATATATTAAGTATTATCGTTCTTTAGCTAGGAAAACCTAGAGGACTGTTTAAACACATATAACCTGTGATTGGGCAAGTTCTTCAAGCCTTAAATTATGACAATACCAGTATGTTCAGATATAATGCGCTTACCACACACGTGCTTAAACGCAAATCGTTTTCCTGGCTACAGAGCAAGCGAAATGTGTGACATGTCAGTTTTGGGAGATGAGGTAGCTAACTAGCTAATCCTTTCAATTTCGGCTGTGTCCAAAATACTAATACAAATATAGAAGTATAATCATTTCACAACCAGGTCGTAATTCGGCTAACGTAATGAAATATAGCTTAAATTTGGACGCAATACTCGTAATCCCTGTTAAGGGTCTGCAGTTAAGAAGGTATTTCACAGCGTAGCTAAATGAAAGGTTGAAAGATAATTTGCTAGCCTTGAGAAAACCGCTACGGGAAATACTCAATTTTGGCCTATAGGTGTGATCCGTACTATGCAGGTCATTAGCCCTCACCTTAATCTTGTCAATTGATCGAACTTCCACATAACTGCTAACTTTGCTAGGTTCGACGCAACGAGAAAACATGTCACTTATGGGAGCGGCCATCTTGAAATTATCTTTCCCTTTCACCCCATAAAATCGCTGTTTAACCAACCTACCCTGGCGAATTACTTGCGTGCTCATGCGCAGAATCCACGACAGGTTTGCTGCCGAAATAAAACGTCTAATTCATTTTTAATTTATAATTAATTTGTACTTCAAGTAAATGCCTTTAGTTTATTGAAATTGAACCGCTTTTTTTTTTTTTTTAATTTTGGCTAAAGGGCTACTGGAAGAAGGAATATACTTTACACGAAAAATGTTAAAAACATGGAGAGTATGCCCATGATATACTGTACATACACAGAACATTCAGAAAGGAAAAATAACCAAATGTTCTTTTTCATTTTGTTGAAAGTGAAACATTTCAACAAAGGGACACACGTTCTCCCCTTTGAATTCCATGTTGTACACAATTTAATTAACAATCCATTATTATGTATTTTATTTATATTTTATGACACTTTCACCTTTCACCTACCCATTGGGAATCTCGATTAAATAGTGCTATTCCTTTGGTTTCCTTGTTTAACTGACAGGCAGAGGCACCAACAGGAAGCACAAACAGAAGTGCAAGTGCTAAAGTCCCGCCTGCCAATTCTCACCTCCATTAGAGAGCCGGTCAATACCTCCTACTAGACCACCTGTGTGGACACAACCATCAAGACACCCCCTACAAAGATCTGCATTCCACACATCGGGTTTTATACTTGAATTACAGACTGTGATTACACCCCGTTGTAATCTCAGGTCATTGTACTACATGTTTTCAATAGCACAGATACTTATCTTAACCTACAGTAAGAGAAACCGCTGGGACGGGGGACGGGGGACGGGGGGGACCCTAGATTGTCCCTAGATCTGTGAACATGGAATCGGTTAGTTGGGTTATTGCTACGCATAAGACTCATGTGGTCTTAAGTAAGGAAGCTGGGTGGCTTTGTGGTTAAGGTTAAGGTATTTGACCGGTAATGAGAAGGCAGCTAGTTAAACTCATGGAACTTGCTCTGGTTACAAATAACCGTTAATGGTCTAGACATGTTTTTTGCCATTAAAATGTCTAGGTACTATTTCTGTAAAAGGCTTGCAGTGGAATGGGAAGACAGCGGGTGAGAGAAGGTCCAACGTTTGTTTTTTTCTTTAAGTTGACTGTGTTCAGTTCCTCCGTGCAGCATTCCTCTTGTACGCGTGGTGGGCGTTTGGTGAGGTGATGCCGGGAGTGTCTCAGGTGTGTTCCGTCAGGTGATACCGGGGCTCCCTCACAGTTCATAGGTGAGCAGTTGACCTGTGCCAGACTGGCCCAATACACAAGCCACTCTACCCAGGCATAGCGGTGAGCGGGCTGGGTCCGGTGTAACAGTGTAATCCCTCATTAACTTGGTAATGACCCCGACCCGTTATTACTCCTGCATTCTGTGGCTATTGTCTATGGGACCCCTTAAACAGTAGCAATTCACACTTCATGTTGGGGCCTCCTTCCCCTCATCTCTCCTCACCAATCAATTGTATTAAACAACTGCAGATTGCGGCCTGCCAGTACATTTTATTTGGGTTATCAAGTTTTCATACATCGTGTAATGTAATTTACTAATTCATTGATTTGATGCAGTTTCACACTGATGGTTATGTGCGTGCTTTGACTAAAAACTCTGTGTGGTAAGCTTGTGTGCTCTACACCTAGGATACACCTATGTTATTACAGCATCACTAAACGCCACTTTGAGCCAGGTTTAATGCTTACAGCATCACTAAACATCCACCTTATTTATAATGAAATACCGTGGCAACTGAACACAGGACATATGAGAGATTAATTCTGCTTTAGACCCGGTACCTCTTTAGTTGAACTTTTTTGTTGCAAAAGCTGAGGTGAATTTGCATGATTCGCATGTCACCTATGATAAATATTATAAATATGATATCAATATTTTCCATCTTAAGCCTTCAACTGTCTTCAACAGAGTCTACCAGACGGCGTGTATTGAGTCCAACTGTAAATAACTGGGCTTTCAGTCAACCAATTCCAGAGTCAATGTGACTGGAAAGGCCCATTGGTTCTCATTGAAAACCAGTGAAGATTGCTATGGCAACCAGGTGATCAGGCCCAAAATAATCAGCACCCTCAATGTTAGGCATTAGATACGTAGATTACTTAAGCGGTTCACTCATTATTTATAGCGCAGCCATGCATGAAAAAGAAAGAGAAATGGGACTGGCTGCCAAAACCATAATTCTTTTTGGCTTGCAGTGGGTGATGCAGAGAAATTGGGTATACTGCAGACACGCCTAAATCTGTAATCCCCAGAGCCATTGCTGAATCACAGAGAAAAATAAATTAAAAAGTGTATTCGCTTAGCGTGCAGCCATAATTCTCCAGAGGGACATTCAGTACACAGCTTATTGTTTTACATTTGATCCATTTGTGTATAACTGAGTAAACACTGAAGCTTTGACTGTGGTGGACTACTTCACTTGGAGGTTCAACAAAAGCTAGCTTTCTGGAATTTAAACCTGCAACACATTGATTCCAAATCCTATACCTTACCGCCTCTTATCTGTTACTTCTTGGAAAAGACGACACGCAGAAAAGGAGATGCTTCTGACACTGTTTAGGCAAAATTGACTGTTAACACGATGGTCATTAGAAAGTTGGAACTCGCGTCCTGAAAAATTCAAAGTATTGTATTTTGTATTTCTTGTATTTCCTGCGATCTAAAAAGGCCCTCCGCTTCCTTGCATGCCCTATCATGACAGCCGTGTCAATAATCACAATAAAACACACCTATCCTATTTCTTCATTCACATCTTGGTTCCCCATTTTAAAAAACGGCTCCAGTTAGACCCCTCAGAACTGCAGGATGGTTTATAGCACTTAGGCCACAGGAACTGGTCGGTTCCTCTCTGCTGCCTTGTCTTTAAAAAAATGCTGAAAGTGGAGTGGCAAAAATCGCCGTCCTGATTCCACCACACTGCTACAATGCCTGGATAAATTGCTATACTAAACAAATTAATTTTAACCTTTTCACAACCAACGACCGGCAGCAATATCATATTTAAATCACGTTCAGTACCATGATTAACTATAGAAGGTTACGGGATGCCTTTATCTCACAAAAAAAAAAAAAAGAATTGGGGATCTATGACTTAAATGCATTGAATTAAATATTTCATGGATGGGTCCGATCTGATTTGGGTTTGTGTATTAGCGCCAGACAGTCTCCCTCAGTCAAACTGCTGCCATCATTGTCAAGCCACAACAAAAGGAAAGAGGTGCTACGTTCCCTCCATTGTGAGTTCATTGTTCTGCCTTCCCTCATTACAAACACATTCGCATTATAAAAACTACTGTGGCCTGGTATATGGCCACACACCCTCTTGGATAGTTTATGCAAAGCTCATTACAGACAGAAGGTGTAAACAAAAGTAAACGCATTGTTTGTAAAGATCAACTATACGATCTGTGATGGCTTTAATAATGTTTCACAGAGCTAAATGGGAATTAAATAATTAATAATATACCAAACACCAACCTGACTTAATTGCACAAGCCAACGCATATGCATTGCGCACGCACTGCCTAGGGACAGAATGTCTCATGGCTCCAAATTCCCTGACAATTGCAGCCAAGGCAGACAGGAAACACGTGTACAGAATAATGTAAACATGGTCTTGAACAAGTGGGTAGTAATAATTACTTTCTTTTGAGAAATGGTGTCGCTGTTCTATCTTGAGTTGGGTGCGGTTAAGTGGGGAACGGCTGGTTGCACTCAGAATTCCAGTCGTTGTTTTGGTACCATTGCCCCACCGTGGTGTTTGCATTGTCCATTAAGCAGTCAAGTGTGAGATAAGGGCTGTAATGAGAAAGTTCCGAAGTCAAAGAGAATCGCTGTTCGTGGGATTGTTTGACCATGTATTAACAAGTAGTTTCGAGTTCTGGCATACCGTTTTTGCGTCACTTTCTGCTGATGGAAATGTGTTTAGCAATGTTTAAAAAGCTGCGCGTAATCTCCCGTTAGAAGTCGAAAAGCGAGTCTTTTTAAGAAACCGAAATTCACGTTTCGTCTATTCCGTTTTGAGTCAGTAATTAGGACCAAGCGCAATAAGGTTAAAAAACCTACCCTGCATAAATATTATTTTATTTCTATTTTTTTAAAAAGCAAATCTAGCGATTTAGCATAGTGTTCTACGTTTCCATATAAATACCACCGGTATATAAGTGTTATAAATTATAACATCAAGTCAAGGGGTGATTAACATCACCCATGTTGTAGTTACTAAAATGGGCTTTGACTACTTTGACAGCGACCTCAGGTTGTTAGATTTGACGCCAGTGTGACGCTGCGATGGTTTTAGGCCAACACCGCAGATGAAGAAACGGACAACGTGGATACTACTAGCGAAAGGAGGAGCTGTTGATGGACCAGTTTATTTTCCATAACTACTCGACCCACAAATGCTACAACATGATTCGGGATTTGTACAAGTTATTTTTTTGTATTGGACCAATCAATTGCTTATCGAATTGTAGTTTTACTTCGAGTGTATAACGAAGCAAAATTTGCATTGAAAAGATTTGACATCAAGAAATCTGAAAAAATCTGACAAATGTTCATATGTTGTGCGTATTTATTTGTGAGAGAACGCCAGGTTAACTAATAAAATATTTAAATGAATAGTGTATAGTTTATACTATTTATCCATATAATTATGGAGGTTCTACGTCTACTCGTGTCCATTTAAAGTAGCATAGGCTAAGGCCTACTGTTAAAATAAGTTGCTATCCCCTTTTTAATGATTTTTTACACTCCAATAAACCATTTCATAGCGAGGCTATTTGTTCCGCAGTTGTATACCATATGTCGGCTAGCTTTGAGATTAAGGGCAAGAAATAAGATAATTATGTGACATCAAGGCTCTCAGCGGTAATGATTGCTTTTGGAGCGAAGATCCTTTCAAGAATTTGTACAAACCCCTCTCTCACTCTCGGCTCCCATCGCCGTTCTCAGTTTAAGCTTCTTCTAATATCTCGTCAGGGAAAGGGCTATTAGGACAATGACAAGCTCAGCGTGTCACAAGTCAATCAATTAATTGGATCCCTTGTTGGACCCGTCGTTTTTCTCATCTGCTACTTAGGAAGACAAAGACGCTTCGGGGGCCTTTTGACACTTCAGGGTTGGAGGTGGGAATAAAAAGGGGTACCTGTCTGAACATAGCAGCATTTCTCCAACTTCTTCAATGCGGGCAGCAGTCGAAGCCCACCACTGCTTCATCGGAAATTGTATTTATCTGACACTGCAGGCTGTTTAGTTCTTAAGATGGAAACCCAAACCAGGTCTGTTGGACTCTACGGGTACCCTTGGCGTTCTTCCGAGATGTTCCATAAAGAATATCCGAGCGCAAAATGCACGGCGGACACCAAACCAAGCATCGGGAAATCCTTCACGATCGATGCCCTGTTGGGCAAACCTGACAAGCAGACGAATGACCGGTCAAAGCCGGCGCATAGCGGAGGAAAAAACCAACCTGTTGCTTGTTCCTTGGCGTTCCAGAGACAGATGTGTTCACCGATACCGACGTACCTCTACACGCCGAACATTGTGCATTCCCAGCCCGGCTACCCTACTTACTACCCACCGTTTTCATATCAAGCGACTTTCCGCGAAGGCTTTTTCACTCAAGGTAAGCAGCAAAAACATTGAATTATTATTTTCTTGTCAGACCTTTTGAGATATTACATATTATAATATGATATTATTAATAACGGAATGTGTATCTTTGATGCAAAATTTGTTGTAATAATACATTTATTGTAATAATAATACAAATATCATTGATTTGGTTTATTGTGATTGCAACAACTGCTGTGTTGATTGGAACTGCACCCAAGACTTTCACTCATTACTCGCACTTGTGTATGTACTTGAATGAAAATAAAATAATTTGATTTGATTTGATTTTGATTTTGTATCGCTCATTTATTCCCAACACAGAAATGACTGCAAAATTCCACCATCAACCTTTCAAGTGCAAGGCCGGGAAACTGAAGCGGATCCGAACCAGTTTCACCAATGAACAGCTGTCCCGTCTAGAAAAGGAATTTTCACGCCAGCAGTACATGGTGGGGTCGGAGAGATTTGTTCTGGCGTCCTCCTTGCAGCTTACAGAGGCCCAGGTAAAATTCTGTTTTCTCTTACATGCAATGTGAGTTGTGCAATAATACTAAGGAAAAGTATAGCATATTACAAAATTCTTCTCAGATACCACACCACAGATAAAAGTGGAAATAATTAATAACGCGACATTTGTTTCCTTGTAGGTCAAAGTGTGGTTTCAAAACAGGCGCATTAAATTCAGAAAGCAGACTCTGGATCAGCAACAGGCAAAAGTGACAGAAATCGACCTGGCGCCAAAAAGCGGTCCGGTGTCCCAAGGCTGCGATGAAGAGGACGATGAGGAGGAGGAGGTTTTTTCTGAGGATTCTGATGTGGATATTGAGGGGTCTGATTTGTGATGACTCGCCTATGACTGGATTTTAGGTGAAACCTGTTCATTCACTACAGAAAATATTTTTGTACAGTAACATATTTCTATATGTATTAATATATATATATTTTTTTTAAACGTCAAAGGGTAGGGGGTCTCTACCATATTATTTAGTATATGCAAGAATTAGTAATAAATGCCATTGTTTGTAGGTGTGGATTCACTTTTTAACTTTCTTTGTAATTGTAGAAGATAAACTTTGCTAAAATCTTATCGGTTGGTATTTTTCCGGCTAAATTTATTTATTGAATTCCTTTTTTAAATTCATGTGACATAGTGTTAGATACAAATTTTATTGTAGAATGGACAAACCATCATTAAAAAAATACTTTTTTTTTTAACTGTCTTCAATGATTCTGATCAAATTTTATTTCAGTGTTATGTTAATAGTGCTTTTAAAATGTGTAGCATGCAGACATTAAGTAGCTATGTTAACCGAGATACAAAATTGTCTAGAATATAACACAGTCCGCAGTAAGAAAGAAAGACACATTGGCCAGACTAAGTTAAACTGTATAACAGAAAACTAGCCAATTATAAAAGCTAGTCAAGCATTAAAGCAAACATGAGCAAGCAACCCCTTAAAAAGACATTTCCTGCCTGTCTAAGCGTATAACATTAAGGGGGGCAGGGCACTCCATATTTAGGGGCAACACAGCTGATGGCTCTTTCAGGTGTTTGTGCAAACTACGAAGTGGTCTTGGGGAGACAACTGTTGATGATTGAAGAGAGCAGACGTGAACCGAGGAGGACGAATAGTGCCAAATAGGAAGGCGCAAAGCCATGTAAAGTCAGTAATAGCGTCTTAAAATCTACTTGTTCTTTGTCAGTTTTTATGTGATGGCAGAAATGAGACGCTTGGTGGCAGGATTTGGGCTGTTCTGCAGT
>JAOYSI010006500.1:65560-82325 GCA_025775065.1 Hiodon alosoides | reverse complement strand
CCACAAGGGGGCATGGCTCAAACTTGAGGTCATCAGACCCGACTCTGGTAAGGGGCTCTGCTAACCGCCAGCCTTAGCAGAGGATTACACGTCTCCCTGCTCTTCACAGACTTCTACTCAACTCACAAGAAAATATCAAACTCTTAAGACAAGGGATGAGCAGATGCTGTTCTCAAGACCCTCCATATCTCTAGATTCTGACCATGTAACTGGGGTTAGTGACTACGCTAATGACCCAGATTCAGTATGATCTGATATTGTGTAAACGCGCAGAGGGCCCAGGACACAGCAGCAGAGGAACTCGCAGGACCCGGGCTCTGAACGGGACAGTGGGGCGTGGAATGAACTTAAGAATACAGTAAAGTTCTCAAGGAGTATCAGCTAATATGGGTTTATAAAAAAATATTGGGGTTTTTGTTAATTTTTTTGGGGGGAGGGTGTTCTGCTACTTGAAAACTACTGCACTAAAGCATAGCACAGCAAATGGCAAAAGCAAAACGAGAAATTATTTAACAACAACAACAACAGAGTGCGAGACAGACAGCGTTGCGTGCAGCAGTCTTTGTGATGACAGATCTGAAATTTAAAACTTGCAACTGGAATAGAAAACTCAGCAACTCTCTCTTGTAATTTTTCCAATTTGAACTCTCAGGATGAGTGAGCTTTTTAAGAGGTGCGAAACCCAATCTCCAGAACAGTGGAGGCCAGCTGTCACTCAGCCCAGCAGTAGCTTCACATGCTAATCACCTGCATCTGCAGCAGAAGAGAGGTGGGGCGTTAATCTGGAGTGGGAAGGTCATCTCTTTCCAGGGAGAAGGATGATTACCTCCCTAGCAAATGCTCCTCTTCAGATAGACATGTAGCGTATAGCATGCACGTCAAAGACAGGGTGTTACATCCTGCTCATAACCTCATAGATAAATAAATACAACCAGGCAGTGTTATGGGCTTGCAAGGGCAATAGGGCAGCTAATGGCCCGACACATTTACCACAGTAAAATTTTAAATGAAGAATTAAGAACAAACTTTATGTAGAGAACAGGCCGTTAAACTCAATGGGGCTCATCCATCTTCTGCCGCCTCAAGTTCAGTCTTGATGGGTCACTAGGCTTTTGGTTCCACAACAAAGAATTCCACAGTTTATTACTTTGTGTGAACTGCTTCCTAACGTCAGTTTCAACTTTGCTTTTCCTAACTTCAACCCATGTCCTCTGGTTCTTTTCGTGAGATTTAACGCGAAATACACCCTGTAATTTACTTCACGTTTCCCTTTCAAAAAATGAAAAACGTCAGTACGTCTCCCCTCTGTCACCTTTTATTGAGAAAGATAAGATATATCGTCTAGATCTGTGCATCACTCGACCCTTTTCATGATGAGGTGATCAGAACTGCATGCAATATTCTAGGTGGGGTCTGACTACGGCGCTATACAGAGGCATGAACTCGGACCAAAATTTTAATGATATAAACGTATCAGACTCATACAACAATCTCAAGTCTTTTTCACTCTGCACATTCTAACCCCATAATAAACCTGCCTAATGTCTTTACTATCGAACACCAAATTAAGTCCACCTATTCCTAGGACTAAGGTCCCCCAGAATTATTTCACTTTTTTCTAAACTTATTTTCCTCTGCGATTTCAGCGCCATCAGCAAATTTAACAACTTCATTTCCACATCTAGATCAATTTTATATACAAGAACGGGCATAGAGTCCCCTAGAGTCCTGTGTTGAAACCAATGTGGAAACCAGACAGTCAACTTCGTTTCAGAATGAGTCATGTGGCATGATTTCAGAAGTCTAAATATATGCTATCATGAATTATTATGACTACCACCAAAAAGCATAAAAAAATAAAATAGAAGAGATTTGTTATACACGATCTAGCCTGTGCTGACTCATTAGGCAACCGTTCTCACGAATATCACAATCTCATCCATAATGGTATATTCTAATAGTCTGTACACAATGCTTCTTAAACCAACTGGCATGTAAACCCCTTTGTTAATATGGTAACTTATTATACAAGAAATATAGTGTCTTACATACAGCCTTCTGGGAATTTCCAGTTTTATTGGAGTCCGTCTGGACTGGCCGATTCCTTTGCCTTAATATTCTTCGTTTCCATTACCCAAACAAATCTTCTCTCATTTGCCCATAAACCTCAAAATGTGATAATGTTGTGATTACTTTACCTGCGTGGTTCTTTAACACCAACATCCTTCAGATTGTACCTTTTCTGATCCCAGTTTAGATTCTGACTTTTATTTACCCTAGCAGCCCAGTCCAGCTGAGCCCAACATCTCTGTGGGACTACACTGGGATGACTCAGAAGGTTTCACAGACCAACTCAGACGGAGTGCAGTGGAGGCAGGAATATTTTCAAAGCCATTTCAAAGCCGAAAAACAAAGCGGCCTTGGGGAAACAGATCACCTGAAAAGACTATACAGAGCAGGCAAACAAAGATAAAAATGCAACCTTCATGTATTCAAAGCACGAGAGTGCTACTTAATTTATAAACCACAGCCACAATCACCTGGTTCATATGCAAAAAAAAATATACATAAACTGCTCATTGCTCATGTCAATCTACATACAATCCCACACTTAAAATTCGCTCACTCACTCACTGGGGTTTTTCATGGCCTCTGTAGAAGCATGCTGAGTGGGAGGCCCAATGCAAAGAGCCCATAATGAGGGCACACCACAGACACACCCATCCATCAGTGAGCACTGATGATTGATAGAAAATGGGAAGAGTCTGCCATTTGCTCACTGGTGTGTGACAGGGCTGGCCATGGGTCCCACTGTGTCACTTGAGAAAGCCTTGGACGGCTCTCTGTCCCCCTCATCAGAGCCTCCAACAGGAGCAGCCGGACTGAGGGAATCAAACTGCTGAACAGTAAAAAAACCATCTCCATTTTATCTGGGATTTCAGCAGTGAAAGGAAGAAGCAGTATTGCACCCCCCATTAGCCCAAAAGAGGTTCTCAGCTTGATGAACGCAAGCATTCTAAGCCTAAGTGGCAGGGTTCGGCCGTGCTCCCTTTTAACATCAATTCCATCAGGCACTGAGGATGGTCTCTCAGTGTTCTGCGTTCTCTCTAAATGATCCACAAGGGCCACCAGGCTACATCACACTTCTCCGCCCGACTCTGCGACTGAGGCCGGGGCAGACTGCTCCGCCTGACTCTGCGACTGAGGCAGGCTGGCTGGCCTAGTATTAGTGTTTTAGTTAGTACTGCAAATGTGTATACAGTTTCATTAATACAGAAATACTTTAAAACAAACATTTGGCAAGAAAAAAAAATTACATAGTAAAATTATTTAACGCAAATAGAGCACCTAGGGACTGAGCCTGCAGTTTTAAAGTAAAACAAACTCTTTGAATAAGCAGCGTAACACAGGTCCATATACTGCTCCTCTTCTAAGCCAGAGGTTCCCACCCCTGAAGCACATTCCCACATTGCTGCCAAACACACATGTTAACAGGGTCAAACTGCCCTGTCCTGCCGGTGTGATGAACCAAAAATGTTCAAACAGTAAGAATATTACCGACATTACCAACATATGTTCATTACTCCTGAGGGGGGGGGGAATGTTTAAATTGTGGAAGCAGCTTAAGAACCCATTAATTTAGTTTTTTATTTTTCAGGACTTCTCCCAACAATTAGGGTTTATTCTCCAAATCTCAGACATTCGACGAATCTTCCAGAATTTCCATGACCACCTGAACCCTTTGCATTACTGCTTTCTGCTGTGGGAAGTTTAAGGGTTAACGGAAGAAAAAATAAGCTCTCCATTTCAATAGACCTTCCTAAATAGAAACAGAAAGCCAAATTTCCCGTATACGCCTGACTGATGTCAGCACGGGTTTTCACCGTGGAAACCACGCCAACTCCTTGCCACAGTCACAGTGTGCTCGGCAGGACCACCCTGCGGTGAGACGGGTCTGTATTTAAAAACCAGAGCGCTTGGGGAGGGGGACTCACCCTTCAGTGCAATCAGGTCCCACACGGCCAGCACAGAGTCCCAGCAGGGCAGGGAGGTGAAGAGGGTGAGGAACCAGGGCATCACAAAGTGCAGCGTCGACACCCCCACATCCTCCTGGGCCGAGGAGACAGAAGGGGGAGGGATGCGTCAATCACGGCAGTCACCAGCATCCTGAAGCTCAGCAGAGCTTGTCTCGCATGCCAGAGGCACGCTAATGAATGCCGGCAGGGGGTTTAAGTGCCGTTGTCGCCATCATCCACCAAGGGCCCCCATAACCTCCTGGGCTGTCCACATGCTGAGCCAAAAACGTAGGGAGGAAACGCAGAAACCACAGACAGTGCTACTCTGGGGACTGGGGTCCTTTCATTCTCCAAGGGCCGGGTGCATGTGACCAGTAGACCTCATGCATGCCACACAAAACAATTAGGGCCACTAGCACAATCCCCCCCTCCGTCTGTCCCCTCCTGTTGAGTTATTCTCCTTTTGCTTCAGGAAGTAGAATCCCCCTGCACTGGGAGGGGTGGACCACATGGAAGCTGGGATGCCGTGAGGGGGTTCAGTCCTCCAGAGGTTAACCGCGTCACAGGCGGGCACAGAGCGCGGGCGTCAGAGTGCGGGGAGGGGCGTCACAGGTGGGCACAGAGCGCGGGGGGTGTGTCACAGGCGGGCACAGAGCGCGGGGGGTGCGTCACAGAGTGCGGGGGGGGGGGTTCGTCACAGGCAGGCACAGATTCAACTTTTATTCAGAAAACCAAAGCATTTCTTCTTTGGTTGAAACCAAGGTCTGAGCCGTCTGCAAAAGAGAACACGTTCTGAGGCGCCCCACTTGGTGTGTGTTGTAACTGCGGTCGCGTTGCGGTCGTACTCACCATGTGCTGGGAAAGCACCGGTCTCCGCTGTTTGAGGAGCTGGTGGAAGGCCTTGGCCAGTTGCTGAATTCTGAAAAAGTGGCACAATCTGGATTGCTGGGCAATTCCTGTCCGTTTAAAGTATAAATTGAGAATCGTGGGTAACACATTATTATTTATTGATGAGGAATCTGTCAGTGATTTTAAAATGGATAGTAAAATGCATCTGCTTCCTTGAATAGAAGCACTCAACGCAACACAGTCACCTCCCTGGCCCCCATCATTGTTTAGCTTAGCTGCCAAGTCAATACAAGCATTTCCCAGATATCCTGAATGATATTCTGATTAGGATCTCTTACTTGTCCAGAGACCTGTCAAACAGTCCAGACAGGTATTTAGGCTTTTCCAGCAGGGCAACCAGAGCCCAGAAGGACTCCTCTTCAGGGAGATTCATAAGTAGCACAGCTGCAACGTAAGACATTCCTGGCCAAGAGGAAACAAGGGACCCGTCATTGAGTGTGAGGCAATTTCGTCCTCCGTAAAAATTCTCTCTCATTTGATTTGAAATAAAAGGAAGAAGGAAAGAAAGAAAGAAAGAAAGAAAAAGAAAAGACTACACACATTTGATCTGCGTGAATTAATGTCAAATAAAACCTGTCCATTATATTCTACTGTCACCTAGTGGCCAACATGTGAATTTCAACTGGGCAAGCAAATAAGCATTAATCTTTGTTGTGACGTTTTTTTAAGTTTCAAACGGTTATTCATCATTGTTTTCACAAAAAAGAAAAAAATAATGAACTTATTATAATAAACAAAATACATTGATGGAAACAAAAAGTTCAGCAGGCAATCAATTATGAACTAATATAATGTTTTGCGCTACATAAGACTGTAATGTACATTATATATTTGATGTCATACACACTGACCTTGACTGTATCCAGTCTGCTGGTTATACTTGGCATATACAGCAAGGATTCGAAAGAGTTTGGCTTGGCCTTCAATGGCTTCAGGGGTTACGCCCATTAGAGACCGGTGAGTCGGAAACGACCGTTCTGTGTGGAAACCAAGACAC
Source organism: Hiodon alosoides (assembly GCA_025775065.1). Taxonomy (NCBI): domain Eukaryota; kingdom Metazoa; phylum Chordata; class Actinopteri; order Hiodontiformes; family Hiodontidae; genus Hiodon; species Hiodon alosoides. The sequence goes on along the minus strand of JAOYSI010006500.1, from coordinate 76,403 downwards.
GACTAAAAAACACATATCCCTCCCAAGCAAAATAGAACAATGGAGCGGTATACTCGGGGGAAACAGGCCTAATAAGAGAATTTTATGTATTGCTTTGAAAAACAAACAGAAACATATTTCATTAAGGCAAAATGAGGAGATAAAACGTCCCTCACCATGGTAAAGACAAGCCAGTGACACAGATTGCTAAAACAAACTTTTACAGATAATTAAATAAATTAATAAATAAATATAATAATACAGGCATCTACAGTTGACAACTATAACCTAAACATATCTGGACTCACGTAGATCCAGAGCAATCTGGCGGAAGACGGCGACATCACTGCTGGAAAAGGCAGAGACGTGGGGGGATTCAAGGGGCTCCTCATTCTGGGTCTCATTCAGGGTGGTGATGGCAGACAGAATACTGTACTCACTCACCCCCAAGTCAACAAGGGGACCCCGGACCTCTTTCAGACATTTCTAGTCAACAGATTTTCATAACAAAACAAAAAAACACAACCACGCAAAAAAAAAAAAAAAAACTCAGTGCACAGTGCCTGTGGACAGCAGGTAAGAAACCTCTTAAGTATAATTGCACTGTTAACCTCAGGTTAAAATTTCACAGTCTAATCAATTGGGATTTAAAAGTTTTGGTACGATTAATAACATTTTCTAAGCCATTTTAAATACACCCAAGGAGGGCTGTTGTGGTACCTGATAATTGAAATGGCTGGTTCCCCGAAGAGTGTCTGTATCAAGGAGACACCTCCACACGTGTCCACGCAACGAAGGAGGAATTCCCATTCTGATAAACCGTTCAATCTAAGAGAAAATTAACTGGAAATATTATCTGTCATGCAAATGTAAATTCACAGTATACAGACAAGGTACGCATTTACTATATAGCACGACACACAAATCCCTACAGCTAGTCATACCCGGCACACAAATAGATAGGCAGTGCTACCTACTTAGTTTCTGTTCCAATGTTGATACAGACAAAGGTAATATTTTAAAGAGTATCCTGTTCACTTAGGCAAACAACAAAATATTTATTTTTGCAATTTTTTTCCTAAGTTAGCGAGTTAAATGGTGGGGAGGGGGAAGTTTATATTCTCAAAATTCAGTTGAAAAAAATGTAGTTAAAATACTTGTCCATTTTGTAAAAACAGTAAATGTACAATAATAAACATATCTGCAATTGGTTCAAAGCACTATGTGCCACGGTTAGCAATGGTGCTAATTCTCATCTGCAGTGCGAAGTCAGATCAACAGGTGTAGATACAGTGATAATTTTCTTTGCCTTTAGATTTAATTAAATTATGACTTAATCATCGGCAGTGACAACCCAATCCCGCAATTTAATCTCTGATAAAACGGGCAGTCAGTAATTCACAGTAAAACGCACCTGGTTTTCACAAATAAAGCTGGATCCATTCCAATAACTCAGAAGCTCACACAATTCTTTCACCCTTGTGGAGTTTGGCTGGGGATAGCTGCCAAATATAAATAATTTATCACCAAAACATTTTTACAAGAATGAGCACGTAACATGCTATATTTTATTAGCAATGCGAAATGCATCCTAACTCGCTCAACAAGATTTTTGGTATTTAAAAAAAAGACAACGTAAAGAACATTAAAAAATACTATTTAAAACACAAAACAAAACCAAAGCACAAAGTACCTGTAATCATGACACCTGTGTTGAAGTTTTTGTTCTTTTTTCTTGGTCAATGCAAAACCAAATTCGTCGAATCCTTGACAGTCATTCCGACGTTTTATGGAGCACTTCCCGCTAATGTTACTGCTCTTTCTCCTGATCATTTTCATTAGTTTTTAGATAGTGACAATCTAATGTCGTTATTTAAACTAATATACAATTACATCCATACACGTTTCTGTTACAACGTGGGAGTTGCCAAAATCCAACTTTAAAAAAAAATACGCCTTTAATTTCCGTCACGTCACAGTTAAGTGGCATTCAAAAGGACGAATTGGAGCTAGAATGTCGTTAACGCGCTGCTTTTCTGATTTAAAGGTCTACGCCTTACTTGGTGTACGGTGCATACTCTTCAATGCAAGACCAAATACATTTTTTTATGTAGAATGTTTTAGTCGACTATTGTAGTGTCGTTAATTCGGGTAGTTGCCAAACATGGATTTGGGTTAAAGGCGGATAGGATGGGGCAATCTCTCATAATAATTATTTGGCCTGGACATCGCCATTATTTTCCCGGTGATGGGCTGGCGTCCCGTCCTGGGTATTCCCTGCCTTTCGACCTAAGCCTGCCAACGACATCGCAACTTCAAGATCTCAGACTTTATATGTTGCCACTGAAATAATATCTGCAGAGCTGGATCTCGATATCTATGGCTTTATGGCTGTTTTTGATTATTGTCAGTATTAATACACGAATCCTCGGAACGCCACGCATTGGCTCTTTCGGCCACCCATCCAGCTAAATAACTAAGATAAGAGGTAGAGATGCTGCTGCTGCACTGGTCAAACTACTATTTAACGACATTTGCATGCTATTCTCATTTTCATACTTAATTTGCTATATAATGCCAATCCCATTCGCGTATACATTATAGGTGTGTGGCATATATGAAAATATGAATATGAAACAAGGAGCGATGTGACGTAGATAACCATTTCGGCCGCCCTGTGTATGCAGTTTTCATAACCATTTAATTAAGTAATTGATTGCACTATAAATTAGCCTCTGGTTTACACCTAGGGACACCAGGTGAATTTTTAAGATTATTATTATTTAGAATCGCAGGGAGATGATGAAATCCGACAAGGCTTCCCCAATTCCAATCGTAGTCGAGCCACCTGTCTCTTTCCCCCGTTGGCTACACAGCTAGTACAAGAGAGGCAGGCGCACGGGAAGATAGTAGAAGTCGCTTGTTACGAGCCGAGAGAAGCTTTGCTAATTGTGCGCCACCGCTTTGCTGTCGCTGTGCGGTCACAATCGGAAAATGGCATGAGCCGGAAAACGCTATTTTCAAGCGAGCCACTCAAAAGGCAATCTAAACCCTTTCTAAGCCAAACAAATACATTTCAATTAAATAATTAATTGGCGAGGTGGAACAAAAACATGCAGAGACTTTGATCCTCAAAGACTGAGGTTCCCCACCCCTGGCATATACACGTTTGGTTACAAATTACCCAGATGCAACAAGTAATCCAGGTTCCTGCCATCCAATTAAAAATAATTTCCTTTTAACAGGTTATAGAAGAGGAGTTTAAATCAGAACATTTCTTGAAACTGTATTCATTTCAGAAATTACAAGAAATACAAGTAATGTGTTCGATGGTGGAGCGGGTCCTAGATTTTTCTTAGTATATTCATAACTAATGTTTCCGCTCCTACATTCAATGATTCACCCCTTATTCGCACAAACTTCATTCCATTAAATTATGCCATTGGCCACCACCTCTCTACAGTATTGTAGGCATGTCCGCTGTATACATTGGACCCTTGATCTGCCTTTCACGTTTTCACTGGTCAATGGTATCAAGCGTGTTTTTTATTGGCTAAAGAATCTAAGCAGAGTGTTCCACGGACGTAATTGGTCAAAAAAAGTAGGTTAGTGGTACGACAGTCATTACAGAAGGGAGAAAGTAGGTCATACGCTGCTGCTGTTTATCACCGTCCATATTCGACTGCATTTAAATGTGCATTCCTATCTTTTCCCATGTAAGTATAATGAGCAGCTTTATCATCGTAATGTTAAACGTAAAAAAGTATTTGGAAATTAGGTTATTATAATATGCTTTTCAAAGTCCTTACATATTAGCCTTTTTTCAGGAGGGGCAAAATTTGACTGTACTCTGGGTTAGCTAGCTATGCTCTTTAAGACATATACTTATACTGTAGTAATTATACCAAATACTCCTCTTTGCCTATTCTTCCCGAGTTGGAACCATTAAATCGCAGCGTTGTGGTAGATAGAGGCACTAGTAGTCCCGAATGAATTTTTTACTATGTGATTACAATGTTGATGTAACTTGTTTCTTGAAATCGCGGTAGCTGATCGCCATGATTCCGATTTTGTCGAGGTCAAATGTTGACTAAAATCTATTAAAGAAGTAGGCGATTCGCTGCCTTTTATTATTATTATTATTTAGAGCAGTGGGTTTCTCTTGTTCACACGTTAAAATGACAGTTTACTCTCAGCTAGTCTCGGAATAGATGGAGCAAACATTATATTATAACAATAGTTATGATGATAAATATGCATGTATCAATAAATACTTTTCCTTTCTGTAATTTCTTACAGTGCTGACAATTTCACACATTGCACATTCTTTGACTTATTTATAGAATTTGATTTTTAATGTACCTAACTCACGGTTATGTGTTATTGAATTCTCGAAGCACCTTGTTTTGGGTCGTTTCATTACGATTACAGTTGACATCGTTCGTTCAGCTGTGTCTCGGGCACAGGGAGTGCCCGTCACAGTGTTCAACACTACAAGGAAATGTCAGGTAAAGTAAATGTTGTAGATATGGCAACGAACGCAGTCGAACGTTTCCGTTTGGTACACCCTACAGTCTATTGTCATTGAATGTAATGCAGCGGCTTACCGTTCACAGTGCTGTACGAAGGGTATTGCAGAGTAGGCTTCACTTTTAAGATGCGTTCGTTTATGGCACTATAGCAGAAATGTATAATGAAAGCATGCTCGGTATTCGAGCGTGGAGTACAGTAACTGAAACGATTAAGGTATGGAATATGTCTTGATGGTGCATTGTTTTTTAATTATAAATAACTGGCTGCTGCGAACGTAAAATGAAACATTTTTATCATTTGGATTTTTACAAATTTGTATGTGAGAAAATACGATCATAGATGGCGTCGGTGTCTTCGTTGGGTTATACATTGCGTACCCTGCGATTTCCAACACATATGTCAGTATTCGTGAAAGTGTAAGAATATTAACACCTACTTGTTATTTATTGGTCAAAACTCACTTAAGTTAAATGGATAATCGAAAGACAATATCGCTTCCATTGTATGGCAATATGGGGATGCTAATTAAAACACCTAAACTGGCTTGCAACAAACAGAAACAGCTGTTCGTCTCTGACCGTATCCCTGAAGCAAGAATTTTAAGAACATTTTATAGAGACTAAAAGATGTAATGTTTAAAAATAAAATAAAATAAAAACTTTAGGTAAAAATAAAGACGTCCAAATATCTAGGTAATAGTCAAATGTTTTAAAAGGATAATACTTGCATATCCAAAATGCTTAATAGTACATAGGGAACAAGTAAGTTGTATAAATAAATTGCACCAGCTCGCTGTTTAAATTCTCCCCAGTGTTTTATTTATATATATTTTTTAAATCATTAAACAGATGTGTAGATTATATTTATTTATAGTAGTCCAATCTTCAGCAGAACACGCTGTTTCAGTGTACAGATGCCGTTCTACGCTTCTCTGTATTAAGACCTAAAAGGGGGTAAATCTCAGCTAAAGGAACTAGAGTATGTGTCTTAGTGAGTAGCATGACTAACGTTCACTGCAGGCAGAAGCTACGCAGAAAATGACAGGGCCTCGTAATGTTACACAACCAGGGTTTTGGTCTTATGTCAGGCATGTTGCAGTAGCTCTGTTTGGCCTGCTGCATGTCTGTGTTGGTCTTGAAAGAACTCCGATCAAAATCGCCACAACCTTCTTTGAAAGACGTGCATTTGGTGACAGAGCGTCGCATTTGAGTCATGCCTCTTCAGTTTTGCGCTTCGCCCATCTGCTTTGCCTTAGTCATCAGTAGACCTGACGCCCTCCTGTTGTGGTCTGAGGTTTACATTTAGGACCCACAAAAGCATGTGCGTGTGTGTGCGCGTGTATGTGCTTCCGTGTGCGGGCGTGCGGGTGTGCATAATGTGAATAGTATACGTATGCTAAGTAGCTAACCTGTGCAGCTCTGATACGGAAGACTGAGTCTTGGAGAAGAAGTTAATGAGTCCTCGAAGTGTCCTTTGCTCACTATTGTCAGTGATGCTGCGTATGCATACCTTGCCGGTCAGGCTGAGAAATCGCAGCAGAAAGGCTGAAGAACTGTGCCATTTTGTTCAGGATGCAGAAGGAATTCTCTTCTCATTCCTGGGTTGTCCTGGATATTGACAACAAAAACGAGAGAATAAGTCATTCAAGTGACTTGCAAGCTAGCATAGACCGTTCGTATTTGTAAGAAATCCTACAGTAGAATATTGATCAACGTGAGGGAGAGAGAGAGTGGCGAGCAGTCTGGATCTGTGCTACATTGTACATAACGGAACACGGCATGCTAGTCTGGTGTGTAGTTTTGTCTAGGGTTGTGACTGGTGTGGTGTGAACTCAGATGATGTAGTAATGAGGAAACCACTCTCACAGCGTGCTGTCTTTCACCAGAGGACTACTTTTACAAAGTTCTAAGCCCGTCGCTTTTTCAGCTTTCGGGGTTCTTGGAGAGACACAGGAGCTTGGTCAACATTCGCTCTGTGGACCACTCTTACAGTTGCCGTTTCTCTGCCTTTCTGAGTCACTTGGTCGGAAAAGGCACTGGCCAGATATCGCAGGTTTGAATCCAGCTCGTGTCATTTTCTGAATGTGACTGGAATTGGCCAGGTGCCTGCAGGGCTTCTCTCGGCCTGCCACTAACTAGTGTGTCCTGTCAGCCTTCCAGCGGGTGGGCGGTGTCAAGAGGAATCGGAGAAGAACAATCGTAGTACTTCTTCACCTTCCCCATATTTGGGTGGTAGGAATGATAGTGGCGAGCAGAGATATATTTGGTGATTACAAATTTATATTCATCTACATATATTAAGGTGTGTACGTGACCATTATTTGGGGAGCTGCTGGTGTGACAGAAACCTCTGAATGTGTGTGTGCTTCTGCAGAAAGACAGGGTAAAAGAACAGCGCCTAGCGTCTTTAGCATCGTGCATGGTGAATTCCTTATCCCAGAGACATTCATTTTGCTCTGTTTCACGTCTGTGTTATTTAAATTATGGATATTAGATGGGTATTTCAGCACCTTTTTAAATTATGCATGTCGCACAGAGAGAATAGAACATATCATTCTCTTGAATTTATTTCAGTTTTGCATTGTAAATTGATAAGATTATAGTGGGCTGGTATCTGGCAGCCCGTGTGTCCTCTTGTACACATTTTAAAATGACGACTTCCAGGGTGTTTTTTCTTAATTGTTTACATATTACTTTGACGATCAGCCAAAAACCGTCATGCAGTTACTGATTAAGTGTATAATAACATTAACAGACAATAGCTTGTGTAGCATGAGAATAAAATTTAAAAAATTAAGCTTCACAATTCTCATTTATTCATTTTTAAAAATGTATGTTATTTTTCTGTTTCCTAGCCAGGACATAAGTTTGTGCTCGTTCTGTTTCCATCTGAGTATCGCTCACAATCACAAAACTGGGGGTGATGATCTGCCCCCTTTGAGTATTTTGGGAGCTCGGATGAACTAGCCGGTGGGTCTCGCCACATGCCCCCGTGACGGGTGGTTCCAGGGGCTGAGAGGGACACCATCCTCCAACGGCATGGCAGCGAGTGGAGTCGGAGAGGAGTTGGCGTAAATACGTTCTGCGTGTGTGTGTGTGTGTGAGTGTCGCCTATCTGCCAGTGCGTGTAAGGGTGTGTGAGAAACAGGGTGCGTTGGCACGTTTGTTCGGCCCTGCATCAGCTGAGACCCATACCTCACTGGACAGATGCCCGCCTGTGTGTTCCAGGCTGCACCAGTGAGACCGGCACACTCCACTCTCAAACTGGGCTCCCAGCTTGTGGCGCCGGGTGCCAGAGATCAACATTCCATGCAGCATATTCAATTTCTACTGCTGGTGAAAAATCTAAGCCGATTCCCCTCTGGTCAAACACTTTTCATGACCCAACAGCATGTCGGCTCTTTGTTACAGTGATAGGTTTCACGACTATTGTTTTCGGTGATCTGATATTGTATCTCTTTAACATGACTTAAAACACTATTTACTAGCTGCTGTCACAGCCGTGTGCTCATCTGTGTTTTGCACTTTGGAAATGGCATCATATTTTAAGCCAGAGCCAAAGGTATTGCTACTCAGTGTTGAATTAAAAGCTGTTAAAATAACAAATCCCTGCATTTCTCCCACATTGACAGCCTGCACCAGTGCAGTTCACAAAACAGAGGCTTTTAATGTTGCAAAGGGTGGGCAGAAACTCACACCTAATGTTAGACACCTGGAGATGCATACTTCTCATGGGGTTTTTCTTTTTGTGGTTCTCTTAATGCTGGCACCAGTTTGAGCAAATATGATTTATTATATATTATTTCTGCTGCAAAATAGGCTTTAAATTAGAGACGTTTTCTTTTGTTTTACAATAATGTGTTCTTCTCTTATGCTGTGTTATTTCAACTGAGGTTGTGTGTTTTAGGGAAGGAAACATGGGTGTTTAAAACTGAGGTTGTGTGTTTTAGGGAAAGAAACATGGGTGTTTAAAACTGAGGTTGTGTGTTTTAGGGAAAGAAACATGGGTGTTTAAAACAGGCTGTGTGTAAGGGGAAGTAACTTGGGTGTTTAAAACTGAGGTTGCGTATAAGGGGAGGTAACGTGGGTGTTTTAAACTGAGGTTGTGTGTAAGTGGAGGTTACGTGGGTGTTTAAAACTGAGGTTACATATAAGGGGAGGTAACGTGGGTGTTTAAAACTGAGGTTGTGTGTAAGTGGAGGTAACGTGGGTGTTTAAAACTGAGGTTGTGTGTAAGTGGAGGTAACGTGGGTGTTTAAAACTGAGATTGTGTGTAAGTGGAGGAAACGTGGGCATGTGGTTGTAGTATCTAGCTGCCCTCTAACCAAAAGCTCAGAATTAACCCTCAACTGAAACTGAAATGAATTCAGTAACCACTAACACGGAGATGGCTATCATTGGAGAAAAACGGCTTTTTCTGCGGGAACAGTACTTTGATTCAGAATATATAATAGGCCAAAATCATTTTCAAAGACTTTAAAATGCTGAAATGTAGAGGTTAAATGTAAAACAGGTACAAATAAGATGCTGAGCGGCTTTTGCTCTGTCAGAGCCAGTCACTGTAGCTATGGTGAATCTGATGTGCCCTGTTTGAGAACCAGCTTTTTCAGATGACCTACTTTTACCCTGGCCGTCATTCTTTTTCTCTTCTTCTCCTTCTGTCGGTTTCGAAATGTGATTCATTGACGAGACAAAAGTATATTTGTCCTTCAGGACAGCAGAAATGCAGAAACGTTCCTTAAGAGTCTCTCTGTATCTAGCTCTGCCTCTGGGCTGAGGTGATCAGGGGATTAGCATTGTGCGTGACTGGTGCTCGTGCAGAGCGCCCTGAAAACCATGGCGATCAACGTGAGCTTCTCTGGTGTTTGCCTTTGATTTTTGAGTTGGTGTGCACTGCCCACCTGGTGAGAGGCTACAGGGGCTTGCACTTTTGAGGCTGCTCCTCCAGGTAACATCACTTGGTTATGGAAATATGCCGAGAGAAAGGGCTCTCCATTCACATTCCCACAGCGACGTGGGAAGTAATACAACTGATTAGAAATTCTGACCGTCTGTGTGTGTCTGGTTTGGGTGCAGGAATTAGGGGAAGCACAAATGACACCCCTGGGCGAAGGCAGGGCAGAGACAAGATTGGTGCCAGTGGACAGTACTCAGGAGTTTATAGTAAAGAGGCCTGACCAGTTTAAGTAGATTTGATTATATTCTTAAATAGTTACTTTATACAGGGGCAAAGGACCTGCTGAAAGGTCAATGAAGAATCAAACTGCCGCAGAGAGATTTTCAGAAGGTAAAATATTTAATTCTAGGGTTCATGATCAGATGACAATAATTTAGGTTTGACTACAATCGGTACGATGGGTTGGACCTGCGTTCCATCGTTCTCCCAAATAACCATGTGACATGCATCGTCAAATCTGCTGCCCCAGCAATGGTGCTGAAAAAGGACTGTCAATCAATCAAGCAACGGATCGGTATCGATTTCCACTAATCAAACTGTTATGCTACGTTACAAATGCCAATGAATAAAAGGTACGTAAAACCCGTAGATATTAAATGGGGACCACAAAGAAAAGAAGACTTGTTTACAAAATCTGAGTGAATGAGGTGTGAGCCAAGAAAGACGTTTCTTTTTAGTGCACTAAAAACGACACCCACAAACCACAGGCAGGAATTCACTAAAACGACGCAATGTCTACAAAGAGGCCAAGGACATCAGAAAAAAACTTGTTATAAAAGCAGGCCAATTAGTAGAAACTAGCAGAGGCAGGGAACTGGTGATTTTCGACGGTTGGCTCACGCTGTTGACTTGAGGCTGCTCTAAATAAATTTAGATTTCGTATGGTTAACGTATTACAGATTGGGAATGCTAGGGGAATTATAGCATAGCAGTTTTAAAAATACATACAGTTTTGATTAACCTTAGTGCATACTCCCGGATGAAAACTAAGGATTTTTTGGCGCTGGCAGGGAGGTTAGTAGAGATACTACTAGCCCAGATTCCTTATCCTGTTCAAAAGTGTGCAAAAAAATGTGATTCATTTGCAGAGAAACCCAGATGGGAGGACAGGAATGTGTCACTGGCTATGGTAAGGAGCAGATAAACTCAGATGGGAGGACAGGAATGTGTCACTGGCTATGCTAAGGAGCAGATAAACTCAGATGGGAGGACAGGAATGTGTCGCTGGCTATGCTAAGGAGCAGATAAACTCAGATGGGAGGACAGGAATGTGTCGCTGGCTATGCTAAGGAGCAGAGAAACTCAGATGGGAGGACAGGAATGTGTCACTGGCTATGCTAAGGAGCAGAGAAACTCAGATGGGAGGACAGGAATG
>JAOYSI010006500.1:43718-65460 GCA_025775065.1 Hiodon alosoides | reverse complement strand
AGATGGGAGGACAGGAATGTGTCACTGGCTATGCTAAGGAGCAGAGAAACTCAGATGGGAGGACAGGAATGTGTCGCCGGCTATGATAAGGAGCACAGAAGCCCAGATGGGAGGACAGCAGTTAATAAATAATTAAACAGATGATTTTGATTGATGTAAGATGGAAGACAAACCACACCTTTGGAATTCATGGGAAGTGTAGCAGCATGAGACCAGACTGCCTCTGCCTGTCTTGATGTTGGGTAATGGGAGTTGTCCTCAGACTGGGATTAAACATGTTTATTTAATCTCATTAAATCACATCTGTGAGACCCATTAACCTAGCATGGAGAGCTATGTAGCAGATTTAATCCCACCTAACCCATATTCTGCATGGTTGCCGGGTCATCGGCGGAGAGATGGAGCAAACGGCACACGCATTACCAGCAAATGCACTGGTCCCACTAAGGTGGTGGGTCTAGAGTGACTGTACTAATAGTGAATAAATCATGAGAAAGTCCTCCCTGTAGCTCAGCTGGGGAAAGGCAACATCTTGCCTATTTTGTTCCTCTCTACCTTTTCTTTCAGACCAGCGAGACCTGGAGTGGATGGGATGAGATGCTTTGAAAACGGTCACCTGCATGAACGTCTGTGGTAAGTGTCTGGAGACCTCTGGGGAGTTGGGCGGCAGCGGTATGGCGGAACCACTCCTAACCCAGGGACCAAACCTTTGAGCCAGGGAAGGGGGGTTATTGTGGAACTTGGTGCAGCGGTATGGCGGAACCACTCCTAACCCATGGATCAAACCATAAAGCCATGGAGCGGGTGGTTATTGTGGATCCACTCCTAACTGTGGCTTGCTTCTTACTGTAGATGACCTAATGGCAGACCAAAGAATGGACATTTCTTCAACAATGAACGAGTTCATGTCCCCCGGCCCCACTGACCTGATCAGCAGCTCCAGTAACCCCCCTGGTATGGACTACACCCGTAAGAGGAAGGGCAGCTCAAGCGACTATCAGTAAGCGGCATGTTAACCACCGTTTCTCCCCCCTCCCCCCTCCCCTGTCAATCAAGAAAAGTGTGAGCTTTCAGCTGGTTGTGTCATAAGGGCATGAAGGACATATGTTCCCTCCTAACAACAATGATACTTTCTAACTGTTTTGAAGCCATAGATAAGACAGTTATAGCGTTTATGATTCAGGCACAGCTGAAATGATAATAAATACGTTTCCTTTCTTTTACAGAATTGATGGATTTTCCTTTGAGTAAGTATTAACAAATTTTTTAAAGAACTAGGCATATCCATAGAACCCTGGTGGTTGTTATGGCAACCATTTCTGAAATGGAAATGTTTAAGTAAAGTGTTCTTCCAATGATTCCCCAATGATTTCCATAACACTAAATAACAAATTTAGCGGTCAGTGTTTTCTAAACCAATTTTTATACAGTTGCTATTCTAGTTAGACCTGTATCATAAAACTTGAAGGTATCAGTTTTTCTTTGATAACAGAGCTATAATACATTTTATTATATCATTTTCTCTGTTGGTCACCATAGGTACTATCTCTTTAAAGGCTATTGTAAATGGCCCTAAATGTTTTGTTCTTTGCAAAGATTTGTACGGCTCTGTACAAATACTTCTGGATCACTGCAGAATAAGTAATATTAATTACATGCTACAAGTCTCACTAAGTACTAGTTGTCACTTGGCTTCCTTGGAGATGCCTTCTCTATATACTCTAAACAAACTGGGACTTTAGACTGCTTTGTTAGAACTAGAGATATTGAAGTATATCTTAAATGATTGTTTAGTTGTGTTTCTGTATGTAAAGGAATACCCAGAAGTTCAGCTTCACCCTTAAAGGAGGTAGGCGAGACAGAGGACAGCTAAAGGAAGGACTGCACAGTATAACAGCTGACATAGTGTAATAGTAATTGCCCTAACGCAGGCAGGGCCCTATAACCCAAAGGTTGCAGGTTTGAATGTCTCTGCCAACTGGCGGGGGGGAGGAGGGGTCATAGGGTCTTTCAGCTCAGAATACTGTTTGTGATCGTTGTTCATCATCCTTATTAAAAATTCCACCTAAATGGAGAAGAGTTCAGCTTGGTCATTTAATTAATTTAACACCTCAACGATTGATTTCTCTCTTTCCAAAGGGATAGCATGGATACAGACAAGGATAAACAGCTGGGAAGGTAATTCATTTGCTATGGTGAAATTGGATGTAACACTGCATGCAATTCTTCCCAAGGGGAAAACACCATGCATGGTGTTTTAGCATGTTTGCTTTACACTCTAAATGTGACAATCGTCCCTAATTGCCTGAACTAACCCCAGCTTTGCTCTGAATCGGTGGATAGCTACATTGGTCATACTGCAAGCTGGCAACTATGCCTATAACTTAACTGGAAGAGAAAAGTTAATGCCAACCCTCTATTTCTGTGTACAGGGAGTGTGGTGATCAGCAGGGTCGGATTAAAAATGCCAGGTGGGATTCCACTTCTTCTTCCTTCAAGTTTCCTCATTCATATCTGATAGGCTTTTGCTTGTAATCACTTCACTTCAAGACGTATGGTTTGAGTTCAGACGAGTTGAAAAATTGTGTGAAGTGCAGACAGAAGTGTGAAAACCTTGTGTGAAGTGCAGACAGAAGTGTGAAAACCTTGTGTGACGTGCAGACAGAAGTGTGAAAACCTTGTGTGACGTGCAGACAGAAGTGTGAGACGGTACCTGTGTTACACCCTGGCGACAGGGAGGCCCACAGCCAGATCGAGAAGCGGCGCCGGGACAAGATGAACAGCTTCATCGACGAGCTGGCGGCGCTGGTGCCCACCTGCAACGCCATGTCCCGTAAGCTGGACAAGCTCACCGTTCTACGGATGGCCGTCCAGCACATGAAGACGTTAAGAGGTGGGGGAGCATTGCACGGATGTACATGAAACAATATGGCGATGGCCAAACACGGGTCGTTACGCAACAAACGTTAAAGCATTCATGTAGCATTAATAGCATTCCCTTTTCCTTAGGTGCTGCTAACCCTTACACTGAAGCAAACTACAAACCTGCGTTCCTATCAGACGATGAGCTGAAGCACTTAATTTTACGGGTAGGTACGCTCTGACAGCTGTGTTTCATCTCCGAGGGAGGAGAAAGGAGAAAGTGGTGTTGAGTGAGCAAGCCTCGTGTGGCTTTCGCCCGCAGGCCGCCGATGGCTTCCTGTTCGTGGTTGGCTGCGATCGAGGAAAGATTCTCTTCGTCTCGGAGTCCGTTTACAAAATCCTCAACTACAGCCAAGTACGCCCCCCCCGGAATAAATGCCTGTCTGGATTTGGTCATAGTTTTTTTTCCTCCCCCCTCTAAAATCTGTCCCTCTCCTCACGTCCTTCTCTTTAGAACGACTTGATTGGTCAGAGTCTGTTTGACTACCTGCATCCGAAGGACATCGCCAAAGTGAAGGAGCAGCTGTCGTCATCAGACACGACGCCGCGGGAACGGCTCATCGACGCCAAAAGTAAAGCATGCCACCCGCCCTCTCGGGTTACAGAGCAGGCCAGTGGGAGGAACATGGTGTGCCCCTCTGAAAGTTCAGCAGCCTGAGAACATTTTCCATTTTTAGCATCTTAAGGAACCTGCTTGGACCCCCCCCCCCCCCGATTATGTAAGAGCGACAGCGAAATATGTTGACAGGGGGGTTCGCGTCGTGCTCGCAGTCACGGAAGTCAACTAACGGAGTGCTGTCCCCACCTTCCAGCTGGCCTACCAGTGAAGACCGACATCACCCCGGGGCCGACCAGGCTGTGTTCGGGGGCCAGACGATCCTTCTTCTGCCGGATGAAGTGCAACCGGCCATCTGTGAAGACGGAGGAGAAGGAGTTCCCCTCTACATGCTCCAAAAAGAAAGGTGCTCCCCGTCCTGCATCTCCTCCCCTCTCGTCCTCTACGCTCATCATTCCTCTCACATTCTCCTTCATCGCCGCTATGAGATGTAAAGTGCTAAACGCTAATCCCCGTAGTAATATTAGCAATTGTGTTTTATTTCATACTCCTTTAATTGGATGTGCCGTGGGACCACGGGTAGCAGTCTGAAATGACTCCTGCGCTATGGTTTCTACCAGTTACACTGATACAACAGTGCGCCTCCTACAGGTGATGAAGAGATTTTACAAGCCACCTGCTGACGAACGCTGCTGCATGTTAGCGTTTATTTTTATTTTTTATTTGTTAATGTCACTGTAGCAGATCGCAAGAGCTTCTGCACCATCCACAGCACGGGATATTTGAAAAGCTGGCCACCCACAAAGATGGGCCTAGATGAAGACAACGAGCCAGACAACGAAGGGTGCAACCTGAGCTGCCTGGTAGCCATCGGTCGTTTGCACCCCCACATCGTGCCCCAGCCCACCAGTGGGGATATCCGCGTCAAGCCCACCGAGTACGTCTCGCGTCATGCCATCGACGGCAAGTTTGTCTTCGTAGACCAGAGGTGAGAATGTTCTTCACACGCTGTGTTCTACGTTGGTTTGGACAAAACGGCTCCATACCGTAATCCCTCACAGGCTCAGAATGTAACCGTCGTTTGCGTTCAGACTCGTTGCGAAACCTTTTTGCCCTTTATTTCGTAAGTTACCTAATGAGATGCTCATTATAATCTTGTTCTTAGGCAGAAATGGTTGTTTTTTTCACCCACATACCGGGAAAAACAAGATTAGTGAACCTACCTTATTAGAGGTCTAGAAACAAACCTGCACTGTGAATCAGGTGGTGACCTTGTGCCCTCTGCTGCCTCCTGCTGCCCAGGGTGGGAGTTATTGTTCGAGGCTGCCGACCCGTTTTATTGTTTTGGCAGCAACTGAGCATTCCAGGTCATGGGGAAACGGAGGCCCGGGTCACAGATAGAACTGAGAGGGAACACGCAGACTAAAAATACACCCTCTCTAACAAACCTACAAAAAGCAAGATGCCAGCGCATAACATTAGTAAATTATTCTCGTACCACTGATTTTTTTTATAGAGGTCGCAGTTAAACTCCATGGAAGCGATAACTATGGCATCGGCTTGAAACCTTTTGGAGTCGTCCTCCTGCATGCTTGTGGAAGCTGGGAGTGGTTTGTCTGATGCTCTGCTTTCCTTCCTAGAGCCACGGCCATCCTGGCCTACTTACCGCAGGAGCTCCTGGGCACGTCTTTCTATGAATACTTCCACCAGGACGACATCGGACACCTGGCAGAATGTCACAGACAAGGTATCAGTCCAGTGTGTTGCCCCCTGCAGGGCTATAGGGTATCTGCAATGACTTTGCCCGGGACTGGATAAACGTGACTTTGGGGCCAGGGAACAGCCTTGGTCCGGGCGTGACGTGGCTCAAGCAACAGGGTGAGCAGAGCAATGGAGTAGGGATTAAGGACCAGGATTAAACAGGAGCTAAATGATGACAAAGCTCTCGCGTCATTCCTTATTAAAAGCACGAGCAGTTGACATTTGCTTGCACAAGCAGTTGATTCTCTTAAAAGGAACGTTTTCTGGAATGTGGATAATTAAGGCAACAGGGTGAAAAAGGGGCAAGCCCAGACTCCTGGTTGTTCTGTATCTGCAGTGCTTCAGATGAGGGAAAAGATCCACACAAATTGTTACAAGTTTAAGATAAAGGACGGGTCCTTCATCACCCTCCGAAGTCGCTGGTTCAGCTTCATGAACCCCTGGACCAAAGAGGTGGAGTACATTGTCTCCACCAACACCGTCGTCTCGTAAGTCCCCACACCCGCTGCAGCACATTGACACTTAAACCAAACATAAACAGAAACATAAATCAGTAGTTTTGATGTGGTGTTACGATTTATAATATCACTATTGAGATTTCCTTATGAGTTTACTCCTGTAAAGCCCTAGCTGAAGTTCCTTCAGCAAGGGTTCCAAATGTTTTGATGCGACTGCTGAGGTTTTGGCTGCAGTGTATGAGAGATGCTTGCTCAAGCATGAAGCGCAGCCAGTCAGAAACCCTTCCCATGACTTTTACAGGGGCAGTACGCTTGATGGCACAGACTCAAGCTATCCCCAGCTCGCTGCCTCCCCCCAGAGCATGGACAGTGTACTTACAGCCGGAGACGGTAAGAGCATTTAATCACTGGATGGAGGTAGCAAACTTTACAGAGGAACTACACGGGAATGTTTCGTAAATTTGTATTGGATTAAAGGCTAGAAGGGTGGCATGGAATTAACAGTTTTGTCAGTTGGTCTTCCCTCTGTAGAAGTGGTAACTGGCATGCGTCTGGTTGCAGGCACAGGGCGGCGGGTACTCCAGACTGTACCGGGTATCCCTGGGGGCACGCGAGCAGGAGCGGGCAAGATCGGTCGCATGATCGCTGACGAGGTGATGGAGATTCAGAGGTCAGACATTTCATTGGACTGTGTTTAGCTGGGAAAGTAAACTCGACATCCCAGACAGTGAGCATTCTTAACTGTACAAATGGCAGGATTGCTTGCTCTGAAGGTGCCAACGGATACTGATTCCCGTCATAATTACTGACCTTTTAATTACGTGGATTGACATGTTATCTCAGTATAATAGGTGTATTTAAGAAACATAGTTTAACGTAGTTAAACTTAGAAACGTAGTTGTCTATGGTATTCATTAAGTGTTTTAGTTTCTTCCAGAAATGGCCGCTTTAAGTATTATTCATTTCAAGTGCATAAAATGACCAGTGCATTTCAATAAATATTCAACGGGGCCAATTTATTAAATTAGTGATTTTGATGACAACTAAATTTACTTCTCCTGACTTAAGGGCCTTAAAAATACTTTCAAATTGAATGAATTTGAATTATGTGCAGGAACCAAGTACTTATTCTCTAAACCTCTGTGTGATTTAATTACCTAATGGAGAAGAGATATACACTTGATTTTTAAAATGGCTTACACCCTAATCTTCTGGTTCATGATTTTACTGATCCACTTTGCCTGCGCTTTTCTCTGCTCTTACCAATCGTCTTTGCCTTGTTAGGATTAGAGGCTCCTCCCCCTCCAGCTGCAGCTCCAGTCCACTCAACCTCACCAGCACCCCCCCTCCAGACACCTGCTCCCCAGGAGGAAAGAAGGTAAACCCCCGCCCCACACACACAATGGAAGACGTGTGTTCCTCTCCTTATCTCAGGTAAAGGCTAATAAACTCTGCCCTCTGTCATTCTTTGTCTCAGATTCAGAATGGCGGCACCCCAGACATTCCTTCAGCGGGGCTAGCATCCGGACCGGATTCCATAGGCTACCCATACTCCAACAACTCCATAATGAGTATGTAAAACCTCTTACTGATGCTCTGCAGAGGTAGTCATATATGTACCAGAACACTTAAACTAAGGTGGCAAACTGGACCTGCAGAAATGAATTGGGTCCCTTTTGTGACACGGTCTCTGCAGGTGATAATTCCCACCTGGGCATCGACATCATGGACGAGCCGGGCTCCAGCAGCCCCAGCAACGACGAGGCAGCCATGGCTGTCATCATGAGCCTCCTGGAGGCAGACGCTGGTCTTGGGGGCCCGGTGGACTTTAGCGACCTGCCCTGGCCGTTGTGAGAGCCCTCCTGCTCGCTCGCTCTGACGGGACTTTGGAGAGAAGGAACCCAGAGGACACATTGTCCGTGAACCAGAGCGCCATATCTACAGTTCCCACTGCAAATGGCAGCGGTGACACAGATTACCCTCTTGCCACCCCACTGCTGACACAGAGTGGGCAGGGCGGGAGGCATGTCTGTCTGCGCAGCCCCCTCATTGCTGCAGTTCTCCGGGGTTCTAGCCCCTTTTACTCACACTGGCGTCGTCCCCCCCGGCTCTCACTGAATGCCAACTGTTTTGTGTTTGTGTTTTTACACTAAAATGTTTCCATGTTAACTATTTCCTATGAGAATTGTATCATAAAATGTTTTATTCTATCATGTAAGAATTCTTTTCTCTAAATATATGGTAAAAGTGTATTGTATCAGCAGTGAAATATTTTTAAAATAAAAGTCTTTGTTTCTCTTGCTTTGCTGGGAAATAGTGAATATCAGGACAAATCAGGTCAAGTATCAGGTCAGAAGTAAAAAGGTTTCGGAATATAATGGTACACATTTTGTTTAACTAAGCTTTGTTGAACTTCTAACGAACTTTATCTCTAGCCAGTCCGCCGTCTGTTTACTTGCTTCGGTTCTGTGTTAGCTCAACAACCACGGGGGCTCTCGTAGGTCCGGCCGGGTGCATTTATAAACAATTTGTTGAGCACCACCTGCTGATGTTAGAAATATTTCGCCGAGCACAGGCGAAATGTTCACATCAGTTGGAGCTACAGCAAATAAGGGAAGCCCAGCCTTTCTGCTTTTAGTTAATGGATATGGAGATGTAATGATACGTCAGCACTAGAATCAGCTAGTAGTCTCGGAGAGCACCCGTTGCGCATATGCGATCAAAACAATCGCACTTTAGTGTGGAGCCCTGCTGAGCTAGCTAAAATAGGGCTAAATTCACGTCTCATTCAAGTAATTAATACGCTGTTTCATAGGTGTGTGCTGGTCGGTGGGATAGGATATACTTTTGTTAGCACAAATAAATACAATTGTTTATTTAATCTAACACTTTCTTAAATAAAACCGTTATTTTTTGTATAGACAATTCAGTGACCAACTCGGATCGCGTTTTGCAGTTATAACATCTGGTGGTGGCCCGGGTAATGCAAATTGTCGGTTCCTGGTAGGCATTCTGTTTATACTTTGCTGCCGCCCAGTGGTAAATTGTTTTTAGTCAGAAATTAGATATTTTCTGGGGAAAAATAAATGCAGGGAATGAGATGTGACAACCAGGGGTGTAGTGGAGCGGCGCTCCGGCACTCTTTCAATCCATGTTTTACAATTGCAAATATTCACAATTATAAATACGCCTGTCGGCTAAAACATCAAATAATCTGTAAAAATATGTCACAACAATTAGCAGCACAGTTGCTGCTTTCGATTGGTCCATTATTATTCCATTAAAATATGCTGTTGTTCCAGTTTTTTTCCACTTTTGAAAGTAATATTGTTGACAACCAATCAGAGAAGGGGGCGATTCGTTCCTAACTGAGGTGACGATATTAGTAACGGCCTTAATATTCTTCTTTTTTAAAGGTAAAAATATGTGTTATATTAATTGTTTAAAAAAAGATTAAATCGCGTTAAATGGAAAGTGGGCGTACACTGTTAATACGTCGTTAACTATTCAATTGATTCTCATTGGGACCGCTCCCGTACTTTGTTTTTTTTTACCAATACACCACTTGTGACGACTATATTTAACGTAACTGTTAGGAGGACATTGAAACGCACAAGTTCCCGTAAAACACGCTTAAGTAGTCATTATGAGCATTAAAAAAAACTTTGACAGTTTTGAATTTGAAATGGAAGCACGCGAGAAATCAGTTAAGAGTTCCAAATAACTGGGTTATTGCAACAAGTCACGTCGCTGGACTTTCTTTAATTATTTGATACGCGCTCTCTTTCATTTCGTTGTGGCTATTTAAGGAACCATTGTAAGAAGTGCAGAGCACTAATGGAAAACTAAAATCACGATCATCTAACGTAACTACTATCAATACGGCGGTTGGTAAGACCAGAATAGAAGCTAATGGCGTTTAGCGCAGTAGGACTGAGATTGACCTGATAGCTTTAACGTACCTGATCCCTATCATTAAAAATAAAAGTAAATCAATTGATAGTGACAATTTCACTTGACATGCAGTAACTGAAATTGGAAAACGTTCTCACATAGCTTGGCTACCAGCGATGGAAGATGAACAGAAAAATGCAGGCGTCAGCATTTCACGTCATGGGAAAGAGCCACTGGATGTGCGCAATAACTTTGTTAGCTGAGGCCGAAACACTCAAATTAAGAGCAACTATGGATACATTGCATGAAACTTGTCACATTTTTGACAGTTTTATCCACTGTAACCGAGAAAAACGTTAATGCATGCGCGGCTGTGCTGTGAGACCGTTGCAAACACTGATCGTTGTTTGCGTTGGACATCAGAGATAGGAGGAGAGGCGGCCTCAGGACAACAGTTTACCGCGGGTTTAGGTGTTTCAGGAACGTCAAGACGTCAACAAAACATACCAAAAATCTACAGCGAAATCTAGAAACAGTTTAAACATGGTCGCCTAGTCCGCAACCTAATACACATATTATCGCTCCTTGCCACTTTATTTCACACGGATAAACTTAAATCGGAAATCCCAGCTAGTAAAATATTATGAGCAAGCCATTTGAAAGCTTCGGATTTTTAGTCATTGTTAGGTGCATTTCAATTAAATCGAATTAAGGATTGTGCATTTCAGGACCCCGTGCATATGGTGTCATGTTCATAATAGCCTTTATTTAACTCTCTCAGAGGACTGGGGTTTCTGATTAAATGTGAGTTTTTAATTAAAGCCTCAATAAGTTATCAAAATTAGTTTTAAAAGCCATTCAAATCCAAATAAAATAATAAAAGGTTTCTCTCTGTCCTAGTATGAATTTTCACTATACACATGGACAATCTCAGTTAAAGAACATAATAAAATGAGCAAGACCCTACCCACTCAGAACCCTCCAAATCAGAAGCTTCCCAAACCTGATCTGAATGATATGAGGAGTACATTAGGCCCCCTGAATGACCAGAAATGTTTGATAGAATAGATAGGAAATAAGTAAATTTGCATTACTAAGAACAGACCAAATCATGACTTGCTTCCCCATTGTATTCTACTTTTTATATACAATACATGCAAACCTACACTAGCCAGTTTATTAGGCACACCCATCTAGTACAGAGACCCCCTTTGCCTCCAGAACAGCCTGAATTGTTCAGGACATGGAATCTAGAAGGTGTTAAATATTCCACAGGGATGCTGGCCCATCGTGATGAGATGGCATCATGCAGTTACTACAGATTGGACGGCGGTACATTCATGCTGCGGACAGCCCGTTCCATCTCATCCCAAAGAGGATCATCCCTATTGGGTTGAGGTCTGGGGACTGCGCAGGTCACTCAAGTAAACTGAACTCGCCGTTTTGTTCATGTTGGTATCAAAGGACCTAACACGTGCCAGGAAAACATTCCACTCCATTACACCATCGCCGACATCCTGTACTGTTGACACTACTGATGACCATTGGGATGACACAACAGGAACCGGGATTCGTTGAAAAGGTCATATTTTAAACTAAGCAATTATCCAGTGTAGGTGATTGCGTGCCCCCTGGAGTTGCTGCTTCTGTTTTTTAGCTGTTGTGCATATCACTGTTGTACTGTGCCCTTATTTGCATGTTTGCCGCCCACCTGTTAGCTTGCAGGCTTCTTGCCATTCTACTCTGACCCTTCTCGTCAACAAGCCATTGGCTGGATGTTTTTTGTTTGCGGAACCATTCACAGTAAACCCTAGATATTGTCATGCGTGAAAAGCACAGGAGGGGGGCAGTTTCCATTACGACTGTGCTAGAGACATGTTTCCAGTAAGCAACAGAATCAGACCAATGTTATTCCAAAGTTTTAATTTAGACAATGTTCTTTTAAAACTTTGAACCCTGGAACCCTATACATCCTGCTGAATAAATCCTGACCAGTGTGCTTTGCACCAATGGACCAGACTGGTGATACACCATGGGGGATGCAGGTAGTGAATAAAAATTCATGGGGTCTCAAGGAGAAAAATAAGTGTGATTGGGGTCTCCACTGCTAAACAATACACTTCAGCCCATTGTCCTCATCACAGGAGCGCTTCACAAGTGAAAGCAAAATAATAATAATAAAACGGAGCAAGTGAAATGGCCGAAAAAGTGTAAAACGAGGAAGGATCAGCACTGTAAGCCCAATGTTCAGAGGAGTTAGCTAAATTAATTTCAAACAGTCCAAAGATAAATCTTCTTTGTTTAGGTAAAAAAACCCCACTATGTGTCCTCTTGTGGTGTAAAAGAAGAGCTAGTCCTTCAGGGACTAAGGCAACAGTGGTTCTGGCCTCACTCTGACGGAGAGGGGCGGGGCCAGTGTCACGCAGTGGGAAGGCCGCCTTCAGGCTCCGGCTCATTGCCACTGCTGTAGTGGTTGGCTGGCGGGGGGTGGTTGGGCAGGATGTCAAGCTCATCCACCTGCGGCCCAGGGTGCAGCACCACCAGCTGGTCCTGAGGGATGTCTGCAGCGGCCGCCGCCAGGTTGGTGATGGACTTGCTCTTCACACACTGGAAGTCCACGTGCCGACTCTTGCCCTCCTCCTTCTCCCAGGACATGCGAATGAATGGCCGTTGCACGTAATTGTAAATGACCTCAGGACGGCCTCCAGGACGCCTCTTCACCTTCTCTTTGTACGTGGGGTAACCTAAAAGGGTCAGGGAAAAGGCGAGAACTAAACCACAGAGGCCAGTGTTGAAGACACATTGAAGATCATGAGGAATAAGGAAAACATAATAAAAAGCCTTTTTAACAAAAGTGGTTTCTGGCATAATGACAGAAATAATTTTCTGAGTGTGACAGTTTTACATCAGCTACATAGGAAGATAAAGTCACTGCTACTGCCAGTGAAAACCATCCAAAGCAACATTTGAGATGATTTCATAATTTATATAAAATTTAATACAAAAACAATATTATGGCAGTATTGGGCCATAGACCAAAGGTGCATCTATGAAATACAATGAAAATAATAAAATAAATAAATAAAGATATCTTACCTTCTATTCCTAGTCTAATTTTCTTCAGTCCTCGATCTTTTAAAACTGATTTGGCAACATCTCTATTTTCTATGTACTTAAAGAAACGGTACAGTTTTGTACTGTATATAACTGCAATTAAAACAAGAATGGAACAATGTTATTGTGGTTTTAATTCAACAACAAAAATAAAGATTAAAAGAAGAATTATCAGTGAACTCACTCTGGGAATACTCCTCTCCCATCTGGGGCGGGTACTCCTCGTCCCAGTCCACAACGTCGTCATCTGTTAATACCACAATGTGACACTCACGCTCGCCACTTTGCGCACTGGCCACCATCAGCGGCAGGATCATTTCCTCCAGGTAGAACTCAAACTGCCGACGCGCCCCGTCATTGGACAGCTCGTGCATGAGTGCACCTGGGGGTAGGCAGAGGGTGAGCAAGCCACTCATATACACAGCTCTCACACAAACACACCTGTCTCGCCCCCACACACACACACACACACACACACAAACACCTGTCTGGCCCATACACACAAACACAATTCTCTCACACAAACTTGCGAACTAACACACACACACATTTCTCTTGCACAATCTGGTGCACACCCCTTACACACACACACTTTTAAAAAGCGGAATTCTCAATCACCATGCCATCCATTCTAGAGGAGCTGATGAAGAGGATAGTACACTCACTGAGGTCTCTGCACTTGACGGTGCTGTAATCAAAGGCGATGCACAGATAGTCACATGCCTCCCTCAGCTCTGGAATGGAGATGCCGTCAGGGCAGCGGATGATCCCAGACCTGTAGTAATCCTACCAGAAAAACAGGCAGCCATTACTCACCAACCTTCCCACTAAAGGCAAATGGCAGCGCACACACGGCTCCAGTCAGCCAGTGGCAGAGAGCGCTCCGCCTGAGGGGAAAAAAGAAGAGCTTTCTATTCATGAGAGGGGCTTTAAATGGCCGCTCTGCTATCGCTAACGATTCCCACTGCCTGCTTGTTTGCTTTGGTCTTTTCTCATTTGTAGCTCAGGGCTGGTCGATCACGTGTGGTCAAGCCTGAAGTAAACCAGCGGGGCTCAGCCTACACTGTGCTTATAAATATTCATCTGAGCCACTCTCCTCCCTGCACTATAATAGCACCCTGTTACTCACAAGCGCGGCAAATTCTCAACAACAACTCCACCAGACCTCGGAATATCTGTCTAGCGACACGAACGCACAGCGCCCACACAAACGTACCGCGCCCGCGTAGACGGACCGTGACCCAGAGATCACTACCTCGTTCTCCCGCTCTCGTTCCCAGGGGAAGGCTGTGTGGTGGCAGCGCGAGCTGAAGCGGTGGAAGGCTGAGGGGTGCAGCTGATCCATGTAAATCTGCATTACGCAACGCTGCGCGCGTAATCCGCACAGACACCCAACTCAAAATCCCTCCCCCCCTCCCTCCCCGTGGCACGCTTTACGCAGCCGCATCCACGTAATCCGTACAGGCAGCCCCCCCCGCCCTACACAATTCTGTGTGCATAATCTGCACAGACAACACCCCCAACGCTAAACGTGACACAGATGGGAAATCAAACTCTTCACAGTCAAAGAAATCTGCTTTGGATGCAGTGCAGATATAATCATTAATTATTAATCAGTATTCAAAGCAGTAATTAAACTGCTCTCAGAGAGCATGCTTTGGCCATGGCTACTCCTTTCATTGCCAGTACACCCACTTGACTTACATGGAAAATGTTATTTACTGAATGTGTAAATGCAAAGAATAACTTAGCTTAACCACACACACATGCTAACGGCCTTATCGGGGTTGGTCTTTACAGGCACTGTAATACATGGTCACAGGATCGGGATCTTTACAGCAGAAACTGAACAAACTCAGGATTTCACCAAGAGAACACAAAAGGGACAACAGTGGACAAACGGGGGAACCAGACGAAATTCTAAGAGTGCACATTTAACACAACCCGACAGGAAACGTTCTTACCAGAATGGCTCGGAAGACGGTGGAGCTGATCCCCTCTGCCACCTCAAACTCTCCTTTCTCATTGGGGCGAGTGAAATTGTGCTCCCGTCCAGACCCAAACATTCTGAAACAAAACAGACCAGCCACCTTAGTAACCCAGTCTTAGACCTTAACACTGACACAATTTGATTGCTCAGAGCCTGTCACATGACTTGGCACACCTGCCCAGCATGGTGTTGGGCTGCGCAGTGAAGATGGATGGGTCCACCACAAAGCGAGTGTTGTCCACGATGAGGGTGACCCTCTCAGAGGAGCGCACGCTGCGGGTGCCCTCCTTGGCAACGTCGTAGACAAACACCATCTGGCACGGCCCCTTGCAGGCGCTCTCTGTGCTGGACAGGGTGCTGGAGCCGCTGGGAGATGCCCTCGGGGGTCGGGGGCTGCAGCTGCGCGATGGGGAGCTGGGGTCCCGCTCGCGGTCTGCAGGACAGGGTGAAGGGATGGGATTACCTCCTTATTTATTCAACAGGGAATAGATTAATGACGCTTGCGAGACAACTGCCTCCTTAAACCTGCAACTCTTCATTTAAAAACACCTAGAGCAAATGTCGCCACATTCAGCTACTAGTTTTATGCGAGTAAAGCTCAAGTATTTCAGAAACATCAGAGGACTCGTTAAAACCCGTCACCAGAAAGCTTCCCTTTTCACCTTGGGTCTTATGCACACCATTAGGGGCGTTTCGTGCATATCATGAGACCAGTGGCAGCCAGCGAAAAGTAGGATGAGATGTATGAACACGAGGAACATAATGTATATTCACACCCCAGCCCTTTCATTTCCAACTGGGTGAAGATGATGATGATGAGGTGTGGTCAATGATCCATGGCTAATTCAGCTCATGGGTTACTGGTGATTCTGAGCAAGGAAGCGTAAAAAGTAAATAACTGTGCATTACTGTAAAAGAGGGGTCATTTATTAGATGCTTTTCTGTACTGGTTTCTTAACCCACACTTCCCATTGCAAGACTATTCGAAAATACTACAGAAAACACCGAATTGATGGAATTGTTATGTCATCACAAAGCAAGTCCACATTTTGATACCAGGGGAAAGGGGGCGCACCAAGCTGCATAAACAGCATCGCTTTGTCTCAATCTGCGTTTACCTGAAAGTCCACTAAGTCAAGCAAGATAGCATGTAGACCAGGGTTTCTAAACACAACCTGTGTCTGCAGCCAGGTTCACCGCTAAGGAAGCAGCAGCATGAAGGAAAGGGGGTGTGGCTAGGGGCGACGGATACGCACCGCTGTTGTGCTGGCGGGTGGGCGAGGTGACGTTCCTGATGCAGGGCGTGAGCTGACCCTCGCCCCTGTCATGGGAGGAGTCCCGGGAGCGGTCGCAGCTTCCGCTGGCTCCATGCAGACTCATCGTCCCCAGGTCAGCTTCCGAGCGAGAAGCGCGCCACTGGGCACTGGAGGAGGTGGGAAGAAACACACCAGCACATGACTATGCAGGACTAATCACCTTCCCTTAGCAGGAATACTCAGCTCAGCTCAGCTCAGACTGCTGCTGAGTGATGCATAAAGAATATCAATAAAAAGGCCATTTCAAACTGCTTCCAGCTAGACATAAATGCACAAAATCCATTTACCAGCAAGTCTTTGCAAAACAACCACCTGAACTTACGCAGGGTAATTTACCTATACAAACTTCTATATACATGCGTAGAGATGGATCTCAAGATCAACTTACCTGATACAGATTTAAATGTCATTTTCATTGAAGCTTACTAATGAAATATCCTAGGTGAGTGAAGGGAGGCCAGTTCTACCAGTGAATATGCACCAAAACCTTTTGCCACAGTAATCGCAGTGAGGATTTATCGGCTTCAGAGGTTCTGTACACTTGCCCGCTAGAGAAGTGGGCATTGTTGGCCGTGACTGACAGAGGTTACGAGTGCATCGCCCCGCTGTAACCAAAAGGGGACACGCCTGGTTTGTGACCCACATAAATAGAATATACTAAAAATAAAACCCTTTCCCTTTTTTCTGTCTCTGAAAGCTTTGGCGAGGGAATTGCTGACTGCACGCATTGTAGGGAAAAAGTGTCTCCATTCAAGGGTGTGCTTATGAAATATGACAAGGTATGAGTGTCCTTGGAGTGCCTGGAATGGAGCAAAGGGAAGGTGTGTCACTGTACTATAAACTACTGCCTCCTTTGTCCTGCACCAGGATGCTGTTCGCTCCCACCCCTGCGGTCAGTGCTGCAGACTCTGAAAGGCTGATAACCCGCAGTTTTTCATTGTCTTTACATGTCTTTGTTATCATCTTTCCTTCTTGAGTGAATGACCATTGATAGCCACTTATGTGGCACGGTTTTCAGGTGGGGTGTATTATAACATTTTTTTTTAATTTGTAGTAATGTAACAGTTGTGAAGTAACTTTTTTTCATAAAATAAATAAAAACAATATAATTGAGGAACATGACAGGATCTAATTGAAAAACCATAAAACGGAGAATAGACATCATCATCTCTTTATAATATTTTACTAAATTACCTAGATAATGTAAAAAATAGGAAAATTGGTTTAAATCTCTGAAGTTTAAAATATAGATAATTTTATGGGCCGTGGGCCCTGTGCAGCCTCTGCCAGGTAGAAGTCAACCCAGGCAAGACCCAGGTCCAGCAACAGCAAACAGCCTAGTCACATCCCTAAGGTGTCATTTCATCCTGCAGATAACCTTCTATTGTGCTTCTGTAAAAATGCAGTCCTGTGTCTGGTGTAACGTGAGAGAGACACAGGACCCAACCATCTGAGCCTGACAGCACAGCTGGATCCAGAACTCTTCTACGCCAAAGATACAGATGCAAGGACAACACAAGGACAACGGACAGCCCAAAGGCAAGATGGTGAGGTTCTGTGTGTGTGTCTGTGTGCTTCTGTG
The DNA here is from genome assembly GCA_025775065.1 of Hiodon alosoides. Classification (NCBI taxonomy): domain Eukaryota; kingdom Metazoa; phylum Chordata; class Actinopteri; order Hiodontiformes; family Hiodontidae; genus Hiodon; species Hiodon alosoides. Next base: position 47,867 of record JAOYSI010006500.1, on the reverse strand, counting down.
GGGTTAAGGTTTCTCTTCAAAAATGCATGAAGCACTTGGAAGGGCTAATTTTTCTGCATTGCGATCCCCATTTAAAGCTGGCATAAACTTTACATGCATGTATACCGGGAGGAGTAGCTGTGTGAGTGTACAGAAAAGAGTGCATCTGGACACAATGGAGACAAGACCAAGCAGCTGTGTGTGTGTGTGTGTGTGTGTGTGTGTGTGTGTGTGTGTGAATAGAACAGATAGCAACTGGACACACAGAAGCAGCAAGCAGGCTTCCTCCCATCATGGGGATTTCCCCACCAAGGGAGGCTCTGCCAAAATGGACTTCAACCCTCATCAACATTACACCACATCAAAATACATAACCAGAAGTGCCAACTGCTGCGACACTCTCTCTCTCTCTGGCTAATATGGCTATCCATTCATAAAAACCTCAGAACAAAGACAATTTTCTGTCATCACTGAAGGAGCAGCAAGCGTAGTCATTATATTTTTCTCCAGAACACTTAGGGCAAACATGCTGCATGTTTACTTTAAAGTCGGAAGCATCTATATTTATTAGCAAAAAAATTACATGTACTACACCAGTCCCTGGTGTTTATCCTTAGAATTCGCTGCAAATTGATATTGCGAAAAAGAAGCCTGTCACAGACGCAGTGAATGATTCAAACAGCTTAGACAAGTTAATCTATAATACATAGCGCTGTTTTCAGCGCGGTTCTGAAACACAATGACAAGGAATGACATGGTTTATATTCAGCTATATAAAAAGATTGTTGCTTTACGGAAGGACAGATTAAAGGCTGATCTTTTTCCTCAAAAGACGACAATTATTTCCTCCTGTACAACCCTCGTGCTCAACACTTCTCCCTGAAGTTGTACGTTTGATATAATTACACGAAAAACGCAAAGACGAACTAGAAACAACATATATAAAATGATTTAAATGGCTATAGAAGACATACGGTGAAGACGATAAAAACCTATGGAACACCTACCGATCTGATTCGCACGGTAAATAAAAGACAAAGCAACAACGGATGAGCTGTGGAAATACGGCACAAAGGGCTTGCACTCCTGCGAACAATGAAGCCTTGCCAGCCGGTTTAACATCCTTGGGCATTACTTTCAAAGTTCAGCATATTTCTCGGACTCCACTAAACATCGCGGCTGTGTGCACAGCCAGACGTTCCGTTCGAGCGTAATCTCTCGGCGGCAGTCTTAGTTGGGAAACAGCAGATGCATGTACAGCCATTCATCTGAAGCAGGGAGACCCGTTGGCATGAATGGCTGACTGAGCGCGTTGCAATCCAAGGTACTGAGTCAGACGCAGAGAGCAGTCCTGCTGACGTAGCCCCGACTCCCAAGAACAGCAGCGAGTCCGCGCAGTGGTACTGCTGGCGGTTTGAAGCGGCACCAGCTTGAATGATGAAACCGACTTAACAAACGAGACCTCGTCGTAGCCCGTTGAACTTTGTGATCGCAATATTTATAATCTAGCCATCTGCCTAACACGTTTCAAAACAGATTTTGTAGGATGTACTAACTTGTTTATATCTATAAGTAACATATTTATATAAGTAAAATGCGAAACTAATGCTACACGTTGCTGTTCCTTTTTAATAAAGACGATTCTGTCTTTTGGGTAAGAAAGCTATTGCTAACTACATACTGGTCACAACAACGTTAGCGAGCGAACGATTTGCAAAATAGCTACAGGAAACTACACAATACTAGAAAATAATTTCCCTATTATTTATATTATTTTATCGTCGTTATTTTATCAACGTTAATACAGTTTCCATAAAAACAACATTGCCTTTGTTGAAAAGAAAAACAAACATGGTTGTAATAAATTTACAGGTAAATGTTGAGTGGTTTATGATTAGAGGTTTAATTTTGAGATACATTTAATTATCTGTTGCATAGTCTGTGGATTGGTAGTCAGAGAATTGCCACTAATGTTGTATTTGACATTAAACTCAGTTTTGAGGCTTCCTTGTGTAAATTAATTACGCTGCTGTTTGCTAGTAGATTGCATTTTGAACGACTGACATCTTTTATGTTTGATGAGAAAGCCCAAATGCGGCTGTAGATTCTGGGTTCAGGGAGTTGGCTATTCAGTCAGACTTAAGCTTTGTCATCTCTTTACACATTTCTTTGTCGCAGTTTAACAAAAATTTTTTTCATTTGTTAAAAGTTTATCACCGTCTTAGCCATTACGTGATTAAGGAGAGGACAGGGAGTATATATATTTATTTATTTATTTATTTACTATGCAGCATCCTTACGCCACTATGTGGAAAAGTACATTAAACTCAGTAACTGGAACCAAGCACTAATTGTAGTTATAGGTTAGTCTCTAAAACTGCTACGGCCCATTCCATGCAGACTTGCTTCAACTCACTCACATTTGTGAATTTGATCATTAACGGCTCTTTTCTGGCCCCCAGATCATCACACTACCATCTAGATGCTTGACAATTTGTATGAGGGGTGGCTGGTGGTATAAAGGTTAAGGTGACAGGCTTGTAACCCAAAAATTGATAATAGAACCTTTGAGCAAGGCACGTAACCTGAATTGCTTCATTAAAATATCCAGCTATATGAGTGGATGAATGTAGAAATTGTAAGGTGTGTAAGTTGCTTTGGATAAAATCATCTGCTAAGCAACTAAACTGTAAATTGTTCTTACTGTGAAATGCCATGTTTGGTTTTCACCAGACATAACAGTGGACTAATTTGTCCATAGAACATTGTTCCAGAACTCCTGAGCTTCTGTTCATCAGAACTCACTTTTCATTAGTGAGCAGTGGTTTGTGCCTTGCGATGCTGCTACACCCATGAATCCCATTTTTGCCCAGCATCTTGAGACATGAACACTGACCGTTGTAACAGGATTCTTTGCGGATTCCTGGAAAATTTTACAAATTGCCCTAGGAGAGATTTGTGAAAGGATGGCCACTCTTACAAAGATTCACTACTGTCCCAGATTTTCTCCATTTAAACAATATTGCTCTGACTGCAGTTCACTGAAGCCCCAGAACCTTAGAAATGACCGTTTCCAGAGGTCATCAGGAATATATCTTGATCATGACATGGTGTCCCTCTAGAGCCTATGTAGTGAAAACTTCATTCTGATAAGGGCCAAAGTTCATCAGATTAATGGGCAAGGCCAGCCCAAATCAGGTCTGATGGTTAACTTAAGTATTCAAATAGCTGCCCATAATTCTCTCTTTAATTGGGGTACTATTTCATGGTACTTTATATATAAATGTCATATGTTTATATAATTGATTACCGTTACTGAAAAGTAGATTGAGAGCCACCTTCTGTTTGAGTTTGGTAGAACAACAAAGCTTAATCCTTTGTACTGTGCTAAGATCAGGGTGAACTGGGCTACAGCGGTTTCAATTGAGAACTCAACTGAGGAAGATCCTCAACAAGAAACTCTGCAAGTTTGTTGAAATAGACCCTCAATAACAACATAATAAAACAGAATGGAAAAAAAGAAAAACATTACTAAAGTTAACGATATAGCATCAATTGAGATGTATAGTGTACCAAGGCATTAAGCTTTGCAAGTCGACCAGCTAACCACTCAATATGAAGACATAATAAAATTAAAACATCCATTATTTTTTTACATGTATCAAACCATTCAAAGTAAAAAGAGTCAATTTAAAAATTATGTCTACACTTAATAAAAATTATTTATCAATAATAATTGGTTAAGTTTTCTGTCCATCACAAAATGTACAGTTAGCACACACAAGTCTTAAATACAACACATCAGACATTCAGCCACTGACATTAAAGTTTAAGTGCTTTAATGTAGCTCACCACCCTTTCATAGTATCAAATCAGTAACCCTTACTGAGATTCCTGCTACAACTCTGGCTGGAACATTGCAACACCGCCTTTTACTTTCCCAGAGTAAAAATTGTGAAGCCGCTCACCTGGAATGTCTGCAGAGCTTTCGAGGCCGACAGCTTGTGTTTCCTTCACAGTGCTCTGTGTCACTGGAGTTGCTGTCATGTGAATGTGGAAGTCCTGCCATCCCCTGGGTGCGGAAACCTCCACTGCAGATTCCCTCACAGCTCGACACTACAGAAAGACATATACACACATGTATGACCTGTGTGTGTGTGTGTGTGTGTG
>JAOYSI010006500.1:12923-43618 GCA_025775065.1 Hiodon alosoides | reverse complement strand
TGTGTGTGTGTGTGTGTGTGTGATTGTGTGTCCTCAAGTCTGACAGCTAGCCAAACCGAACAACAACACGACAAAATAAAAATAAAAAGCTCGTATTCGACACGTCGTCGTTCGCGACAGTATTCATAGCTGTTTCTCAAACGAGATAAAGTCCAGACATGGTCCAGGACATTACACAACTCCCTAACTTTCTATACATAAAATATATAACCGAATGTATAAAATATGTGACTACCAAATCTAGCGAACAAAAGCTAAGAACTAGCTAAATTCCAGTCTCAACCAATAGCTATTTTTACAGCAAACGAAACGATAAACACTGCCTTACCCTTTCGGTATCGACAACGGTGTTTGAATATAGCTTGAACCTAAGAACAGCTTTTTCACATTAAAGCCAAATGTTCACATGGTATTTTTTTCATTTAACTATTTTGAAAAATAGGATCCTGTTTGGTTACAGAACTGACAGGCCAAAGTGAAGCCACCGCGAGACATTGTATGTAGCATCGCGAGACTATAGTCCGCTACCATAGAAACGAAACATAATGATTGGCCAATCATAAATGCCATGTGCAGGACAATACAAAACCGTGGCTAGTACAAAATAAAGGTTTTTGCAACCCGCAGCACTTTATATGACACACTTTATTTAATAGCTGTTTTTTATATGGGTAGAAGAAATAATATACTCAATAAAACGGTAATAAATACAATTTAATTAAATGCGTGTAGCGGGTTGTCAATGTTTTTGGTCCAAGCCTAAGGCTTAATAACATTGTAGCTTCTTAATAGCATTTTTTGTTTGTTTTGTACCATTGCCATTTTTGAAAAGGACAGTGCACTCTCACAAATTCTTCAAGTATACAATGTTATCAAATGGATTAAATCAGTATTAGGTATCATTCGGCATTTAGTTTGACAACGGCAACTGGCACAAGAACAGTTTGCTGAATGGTTTATTTTTTTAACAATTATGAAACATTTATACGTTTGATTTTCGATTCAAAGACAGGAAGGAAAGGGTGATTCAGCTGCTAATCAGAGTTTAAGTGAATAAGGACTTGAAATATAATAAATAAACATGTGTGGTGTTGTTAAAATATTTGTTTGTGCAACAAAACTATAAATATAGCAACAAATAAAATAGGCAATAATGCATTTAATGTAGCACTTATAGCCTACATGTAAAACACTTAAAAATACCAAGGTCATTTTTTATAAATAGCAACTACAAAAACCAAAGTATAACAATTGTTCTTCTATCAGATAAAAATACGTTTTGGTCCTACATTTCTATTTTTTTTCTTTCTTTCTCGGTACAAAATAAATACAGTTTATTAACAAAATAATATAACGGCTGAACTCAATACGTAGGGAATAATTCTGGAATAAATAAAAAGTGCTTATTTGGTTGTCTCTGCACCTTGAAATTTTTCTCATAATAATATTTAAAACCTATATAATCTTATATTTAATACCTGCTACAAAATATGTAACTACAGATAATAAATGGCATGTTTCAGTTTTCAAATTCAGTTGCACGATCTGCATTGAATCTGAACAACTAAACAAAAACAACGTTACGGCGAGTTTAGAAGCTTTTTCACAATATATTCAACTTCATCAGGGCTGAACTCTCGAACATCCAAACTCTTTCCAACTCTTTCTCCACGCAACGCCTTTCTCAGCGATGCTGTGTGGATATCTTTCAGCTTCATCTGAAGCCAGTCTTGCCTCTCCTGCTCGTGCTTGTACTCTCCAAGGTTGTGCATTAATTGTACCTCACTCACGGATCTCTTTCTGTAAAATACAAGAGATTCGTTTCAATGATCAATGGTATTTTCTATTACACATACTTCGCTATTTAAAAAGTGGCATGGTATCTATGCACCTATGTTAAAACGCTTTTTTCTCAAACAAAATAAATAAATAAATAAATAAATAAATAAATAAATAGCCTATGATTTATGTTATGAAATGGATGTATGATATAGCACAAATAATACAAATAATTATGAAACGCGGAATCATAATCATTTTGATTAACTTACCTCAGTGGTTTTCCTTCAGACTGCAAATAACAGTTCAAAACACAGAGGAAAAGAATGAAAACTATTTTGTCCAAACTCCTGAAGGGAAACATTTCAATAACCTGTGAAATGAAGATTCATAGTTACCACGTGCTTATGATTATTCTTCGTTTATGCTTCAAAAGGCACATTTGGTTTACAAACCATAAAACAATACAAATTATTAATTTTATTTATAAGTTTACTGTTTATTATTATATAAACTGCTAAATTAAACCCTTATAATAACATGTTTGCAAACAAACACCATTCTTAAACCAATGTATATTTAGAAGATTATTTCATTTGGTATAGATTGTACTTACCACTTTCCACAGTCTTGTTTTTTAGAAAAGTTGTTATTCAGAAGTTATTCTGAGCGGCACAGTGCACCCAGTTTGTGGATCAGTTGAAATTATCGTAAGACTCACAAAGTTCCCTTTATAGCCCCGCTGGTCATTGATGAGGCGCCTTCGTTATTGGTGTTGATGTCACCTCGTGCCTTGATGTGGACAGGCATGCGCATGACAACAGCCCCAGCAAAGTTCCCACTAATTCTGCTTTCAGCACCTTTGCGTGGGACCATACTAATTGTTCTGCTTTTGAACTTCTGCCAAACGCTATGACGCTAAACAAATGTGCCAAAATCAACTAAATCAGCAAGGATGTATTTACTGCTTAAACTTGGATTGGTCATCAAACCCGGCAGATCTATCACTGTTTGGCCTGAACCGTGTTTAAAATTGAATCTAAATATCAGATCAAACTATAAAAGGTATTTTCAATAAAAGCGGAAAAAAAAACATTAAAAGTGAGATCATATGGGTTTTTTTATTTATTTTGACTTTGATCTTGTTATAAACAATTATGAAAAATTACAACAATTGCAATTAAATTAAGAGTAGAATCGTTCCGGAAAAAAAAAAAAACATTTATAAATGCCTGGTTAGTACAACGAATGGAAGCTGAGGCTTTTAAATGAGCGGTACTCATAAAAAGAAAGGCTCACCGACTCAGTAGAGATTTATGACTAGCCTTGGCCAATACTAGGTTTCCCGGAAGCAGAAAACCATCTACAACTTAGGGTAAATGAGTTGTTCTATTATTTTTGAATGAGTCCACGAAGTCTGTGTTCGTGCATTGACGTCAAAGTAGCACTCCGATAACATAAATTTAAAAAGACAAAGAGAGCGTCTAACAATTATTCCGTCAGCTCTCTCACTTGCACATCTTGCGCGCTTGTTTTTTTAATGGATTCATAATCCTTTAAAAACCCGTTGGAAAGGATGCCAGAGACTCCTTTCTGAACCAGCAGGAACTACAGACACTTCATACTAATACATTTTATCTAGCCTAAAATGTTTATTTTGGTTAAAATCGTCATGTGCTTGGTTAAAGCTGATGAAAAAAATAACAGTTGCATAGCAGTCCCTGGTTATACAAAAGAGGGGGATATTTCTTAATATTACGAATATTTAACACTTTATTTAACTTTAAATAGTACACACATATATATATATATATATCCATGATAGAAATAATAAAATCTTATATCTCCATAGTCACTCATCCAGTTGTATCCTTCTAGTGTTGGCCTCAGGGCACCTCACTGGAATATTACAGACTTACACTTATCTCAAGATATCCTCATATCGCAAAAACACATCATATGAGCTTGCTCTCCATATTAAATTTATAAATCATCCTCAGATGGATAGCAGGGCCTACAGGTGTCTTACGTGATCCGTGGGAAAGAGGCTACTCTTTTTAAAGGCCCACAGTGACACATTAGGCAGCTATGAGATAAGTTTTCTAAATGTGGATGAGGAATGAAGATGTCATGACACGGGGAATAAGTCCCAGAGAGGAACCAAAAAGGTCCAGCCTATAGATCTTCCCTGGCGGTCCGGTTAGGGTTTCTGTCAGGGCAATAAGCATGCCTCCTGCATGCACACGAGGAAAAAGAACATGACGGAAGGTTGCAGGCAGTCGATGACATTACGAGAGGACATCTGCAACTTTCTACTCCGGGGACACTGAAGATCCATTCTCAGCCCATGTCCGCTTTCACACAAGAATTCAACGATGTTTTTAACCAAACCCATGTGTGCAGGAAACTAGGGTGTTTTAGATTTATTTAGGCGTGCAAAAACATTTGTGTGGCATTATATAAAACAAAACTCAACTCACAATGGTTCAAATATCACACATACTAAATGTACAAATGGACACATCCCTGTTGCTGCCGTAGTGGTGCTCCTCCTTGCAGGTGACAATATAGTGGCAGAGCGCAAGCAGGGTGTGTTTAGCCAAACACCCACCAATCAAACAGGCTTTTAGCCTTCTCATGAGACCCTGAACCTGTCCATACAATTCCGAGCAGTATATAGCAGCGCAGGGGTGGCGGGCTGGGGGGACCTTTCAACCCCAAAACTGTAGTTGTCATTGTCTCATGCTGGCACAATGCTGGCCATCTCACCCATGGAATGCAGCAGCAATGGTGTGCAGTAGAATTCAAAAAGGATTAAGGTGAAGTACCATTAGCAATCCATTGACTGAGGTCACCCTCTACCACAATGACAGCAATGGAGAACAAAAAAGCATGCACGTGGCTTGCTAAATCTCTGCCGTATGTGTAAATAATTAAAGCAAATCAAATGTTATATTTGTTCATAAATGGTGTATTGAAGATTATTTTTCCGCATGATAAGATCAGTTAAATATCGATTTTAAGGAAGATGCACACTGCTCTTACATTCAAGTGTAACAAATAAGGGGAAAAATCCTGTTTTTATTGATATAAATAATATAGGTTTCATTGTGTCCAGAATAACATTTTTTTTTTTTCTAAAATAGGAAAATAATTAGTCCTGGTTTTAAAGCAGCAACGCTTGATATGCCTCAACTAAATTCAACAAACAATGGCTTCACAAAGATACTCACAGGCAAGCAAACACATACACAAACAGACACACAAACACAAGGATGCACACATATGCACGCACGCAGACACACACAAACCATGGCATCATTGCGCGATGGTTTGCATTCTCTGACTTGTTAGGAGTCACTCCCACGTGACACTACAAACTGTTTAGAGTATGTAAAACAGCTGCTTTGGAATTTTTGGAATCACCTCTCTCTTGATCTCTCTAACACACACACACACACACCTAGTTGCTGCATATGGGTCTGATCTTCAGTGGTGAGTAGAGACACTTGCCTTGTGCAGATTTATAAATCTTGTTTACTATTATGCTATCACATGTTAAAGTCATTATATAGAATTAATACATCAGCTTGAAAAACTTTTTATTGATCATGTATCTTCTACATGCCACTCCGTCTGGGACACACTGAACATCTGATGGAGGGGAAATGGGAAGAGGAACCCAAACCCTCTTTCAAGAAAAAGAGGCTAATACGGGTAATATCAAGATGAGAGCATATCCTCACTGCCTCACCATTATCCAAACAATGCAAGAAGTGGTTTGTAAATAGTAATTACTCCTTGTCTATTCAGAACACCAATGTGTGACCTTGTAGAAGCAGGGCAGGGAAGCCTCTTCACTGCACATAGTACCAGAATATTCACTCCAGGGCTTCTTTTGGCTTCAGCGGTAACACTTGTCACAGCCTCCTCACTATTAATCACCAACACGAGGTCATCGGCGACCTAGTTTTCGCTTTTGATGTCAAGCTTGTTCAGGTCTTTATGTGACAGTGTAAGCTGGCATCAGTCTTTTTTTGGGGAACAAAGGTGCCATTGCTGCCATTCGTGGCTTGTCCTGGGCTGGCAATTGACACATCAACAGTCAGAACATTAGGACCCTTCACAACCGACAGGAGTTACTGGAGTACCAAGGAAAACCTGCCTTGTAACACAACAGTCTCTATGTGAGTGCAAGAGATGAATGTAAAAACACATTTACATTTTAAACATTTAACAGACGCTTATCCAGAGTCACGTACGATAAGACACTGAGCTACCTTGCCCTATCGACGAGAACTGCGAGAAGGTACAAAGACTAATGCTACAAAGGAGATAACATACACTACAAAATAAACAAGCATAATCTCAGCAAAAGCATCAAAATATAACTGTGACTATGAGACCAATTTTCATCAAAATTGTTTGAAAAAAAAAAAATCTATCGATGAACTGTGAATTTGTTATAACCTACACCACTTATACTCACTTAGGCTGGGATCAAATCAAAACTTTGAAAATTGTATTGTGTATAAAAAATTTTCAGTAAGTTTCTTATTTCATCCACTCATTAAACATGTAAAGTGCCATTAGCAGGCTTAGACACGCTCAGTCTTTGTCATTAAAAAAGGCATGACTTTCTGGTCAGACATCCTCCTCAACACTATACATGCTTAAAGTTGATAAAAGCAGAATGACATAACCGACATAACATAATCTGTGACGATTTTTGAAATGACGCATATGACCGTTGACTAAGTCAGGGGTCTTGAATGAGCTGAAACTTTCTTCTGTCCGTTGACGCCGCCCGGGAAATGGTTCTTGAGCGTTACCTCATGTGTAAGCGGTACACAGGACACAGGACAAAGAGGAGAATCACCAAAGCATTATCACGTACAACGGCAATAACAAGCTTGCAGATTAACACCTCCTTTTATTAGCAGGGCCCTATTGTTTGAGCGCTTGAAAAATGATTTATTGCAATCCGTCTGCGGACCCTGGGCAGAGGCAATGGACAGACTGTGGTCATAACCAAGAGTTTCAGCATTTATGGGGTGATGCTTGCTTCCAAAAATAAGAAAGGCCAATTTTAACTTGTTATTCATTTTAGCTCCGCAAGACTAAACAAATCCTTTGAGCATAGTAAATATTTCCAGGCCAGTTTTATGTATAAGCCAGGTACACCAACAATCAAGAGTGAAAAACTAGAGACTCAACCTGGAGTCATCCGATCACATGTATCCGTAGTTTGCGGCGGGGGATTTCTCGGCCAGTTCGTTGTGCCAGGCATGTTTTACAACATTACTCCACATTTTACATCCAGCTAATGGATATAGTAGCAAGAAACATGGTTACATCCTGTTCGTTTTTGAAGTCCGTTGTGGAGGAGAAGCATTTATAAAACATGTCAAAAAATGTTATCCAGAACTTTCACACCAATAGACATAAAATAGGGACAGCAAAGAAATAAAAAAAAAAAGTGTATTCTTCAAATAAATCTGGCTTCATCCTTATTTTCCATCAGTATATCAGCTTCAGCTTGTAAACCAGTTCTGGCACACAGTATACAGACAATCCGTTTAAAGCAATCCGTGTGTAATATTTAGACAATACTACTGAAGGCAGCAGCCAGGGACTATAAATGCCTCAATGACATACAAATCAAACCTCTAAATCACCCTGACAGGGAGACTGCACCCCTTAGGCAGCCAGGGGAGGTGACAATACCAGGCTCCTGCCAATACAAAACTATATCCATCATTACCCATTACCTAATATACAATCTAATAAACACTTCATCAATGGCGTATGTTTTAAACATAAATACCTTCCATCCATCGCATACCTCTGCTATGTTCCTCCTTGTGACTACACACAGGTGGCAGAAAGTCACATTGTATTGTTTGTGCCCTAGTTAACCGAGCGCACAGTTCCATTTACGGAATTCAAGCAGAATACGTCTGAATCGTACCATGTTGACCATATGATGCTGATGAAGGACCCAAAATACATATTCCCCAATCTTTATGTATTAGACTACATTCGAATAATAAACGTGCAAAGTTAAGGGTACAAATTAAAACTTTTGCCAATACTGTACATACAAATATGAGTTATACGACAAAGTCATCATTCGCCAAATGAATACCATAACTGATTAATATACCATATAGACGGAATAATGCATATGGCTATGTATACGAGTGGGACGTACTTTTTTAGTAGCATTTAACCGCCACTTCGACGTGTGCACTGCAGCCATCCGGTGTTCATGATAGAATCCAGTCGATTTGTTTCAATTTATTCACTATTTCTAGATACATTAAAATAGTTACACCACCATTACTGACCGCCTTGTCGCCAAACCGTTAGTTTAACACAACATTCAGTGATCTACAGGAAATAATACATGGATAACGAATAAAAAATAAAATCCTTTCAAGTCGACATAATTTTTTAAAAAGTTTTAAAAAAAACCCTAAGGCGTTTCGTCGCTTTATATTTAAAAAAATTAAAAAATAAATTGTCCTACAAAATGTTTTACTTTTAACAGTTCGATTAAAACTTCCAGTCTTTATAAAATATTTCCAGGACTTCTTGAATTCTAGTATTCTTCGGCAGGTATTTTAAAGAGTGCAATTTCCGCGAAATTAGAGTTGATATATAAAAGTCATATGACGACTATAAACCTTAATATAATTCAAAGAATCAAATAAGGCATGCGCACCCTCGATACTACCAATTTTCTGTGCATGCTCTCTAGAACTTCTAAGGGGAACATTTGAAAGGGCCGCAAGGTGAGAGGATCAATATTACTATAGATATATAGTATATATATACACATACGTAATATATTTGGGTTTCCAATTTATTAGGGAAATAGATAAAAAGGCAGTACTGCAATAATTTGTTGCCTAGGGTTAAAAATATACAGTTTACAAATCGGTATCCCAGTCAAGTTAACGGAAAATGCCACGTAAAAATAAAGTAAAAGGTTACGATAGGCCACAGTCCATGATGAGCCAAAATTTGATGACCATATTTGTTTGTAATATCTCCCATAATTTAAAGTCAAATGCTTATTAACTCTATTGTTTGACTTCACTGTTTCGAAGACGACATTTGGCCGTTTTCGTACCTCAGAATTGTTCTGGGCTTTGTGCTAAGCAACGGTTCACAGGAGAGCCAGTACGTATTTTAACTCAAGCCAGTGTCTTCCTTTAGTTGTTGTTAATTCAGATAGGTGTAATTTCAGGTAACAGGTTACAGTTGACGGAAGGTCCAGTTAGTTCTAAACATATTCTAAACATATATCTGAAAAGTAAATAGTCAGATGTGAAATAATTTAATGAGACTGATGTAGGTGACATGAAAATTAGATTTAATTTTAGTATATCTGCAAAATGTTACTCAAAACATGTATGATGGGGTTTTGGGTAAATAACCAATTTCACTAGTGAGAGATCCTGACTGATCTCATGGTTCCTGTATTTCACAACATTTCAGATCATATGGTTTCTAAAAAGCAGAGGAAGAGTGAGTGGAACTCACCAACACCAGAGGAACGGGAGGAGTGCGAGAAATATCTGGTAAGACCAAGATCTTCATGTTGTTTCTAATACACAGGGGTGGAAAAATGATTCTTTTATATGGACTTACAATGAGTTACCATAAAGCAAACTCCTGTAGCTGGTAGTGTTTTCCTCCCATAAAAAAAAAAGAAGTTTTGCTCTCATATCAATTTTCAGAAGTTATGCAATAACATCTCTGCTTTCTTTATATTAACATAAATTACTCCCAAAAATCTGTTAAAAATGCTGTTTCGATTTGTATGCAACTATAGTCTTAAAAATGTGAGACAACCACTACAAAATGATCTTATTTTAAGTCAGTGTAGTATATTGATGCTAAGAGCTACCATAATGAATGACATATTGTTGACATCATTGTTTTTTCCTGCCGCCAGCGTGGCTTTGCTTTGGTTCTGTGTAGCATACCTGTGACGTTTTTTGATTGCTTCTGGAAGCTGCCTGCTACAATTCAACTGCTTAAAAATGATAGGGTAACATCTAATTAAGCCCGTCCTGTCATTAAACTCAGCTGTTCCACATATGCTAGGATCTCCGCAGCATAACCGGAAGCCTTAGTGATTAGTAGTATACAGACTGCTCAGCTAAGAATAGATGAGGAAGCTCGGTCTCTACAGTCCCTGGAAATAAAGTTTGGTTTTAAAACCCATAACATTTCTTGTTCACAATGAATTTAGGCCAGAATAAAGCGACAGCTAGATAGACAGCTAGATAGCTAAAAAACGTCACAGGTATGCTACACAGAACCAAAGCAAAGCCACGCTGGCGGCAGGAAAAAACAATGATGTCAACAATATGTCATTCATTATGGTAGCTCTTAGCATCAATATACTACACTGACTTAAAATAAGATCATTTTGTAGTGGTTGTCTCACATTTTTAAGACTATAGTTGCATACAAATCGAAACAGCATTTTTAACAGATTTTTGAATTACAATTAAATTAATACATTTATTATTTCTTATAACTCGTCTTAGAGAAAAAAATGGGAAAAATAGGGTAAAAATTGTCAGTATACAAGCTTTAAAAAACATATTATAAAAAAAGCTTTAAACCATCAGCATCAAGAAATTACAAAGAAATATGTTAGGCAGCTCTAATTTAAAATATGCCTTTGGCCAATCAAGATGCAAATCATCAAGCGTTGTCTAAGCAACCACAGTTAATGTATATATAAAAGCCAGTTGTCCCCGGGGCTTTGAAGTATCCTTTTAAGCACTACTGATTTGCCTGCCCCTGAATATAGCTAGGGCTACTACTAATTCCTGGATTATTTTAAGTGGTGAATTGTGTGATAAAAGAATCATGTGGTGAACTGCTTCTGTCATTTCGTAGAGGACGATGGAAAAGAGAAAAGGAGTAAAGGAGTCTTATCCTGCTGAGGCGCGCTGTAAGGTTTCAACGACGAAAAAAAAGAAGAAATCTAAAAAAAGCAAAATTCGCAATAAACACAAGCGCAGAGTAAATGAAGAAGTGAATGCTCTTTCATGGGAGGAGAATACTGATCACTGTTGGGAGGACAAAAAAAGGCAGAAAAGAAAGAAAGTCAAATCTGTGTTTAACGACCGCCCCCCAGTTCAGAACAACAAAAGAAGTAAATCAGATAATATCCTGAAGAGGAAAATACGCAAGGCTCCGTGTAAAAAAAAGGTTGTTTTTGATTCTGATATTTGCTCAGTATCCTACTGTAAAAAGATAACACTGTCCTCGAGTCCCGTGTTGAGCCAGGCGTGCTTTACCTTTGAGAATAAGGTGGCTGTGGATGAACCAGGGGATAGAGGACACAAGGCCTCTGACGAAACAGATGAAAACTGTAACAGCCAGGACCTCTTTATCACCCAGAAGACATTCCTTGTGCCTGCAGACTGTTCCAGCAGTGAGAGCGTCGATGTGCCAATCCCTGGGCCAGGATGTGAGCACACCAAGATGCTGGCACAGCCATTCCCGGCACTCGTCCACGCCAGGTCCACCGCAGAGAGGGCCACGCAGACCGACGGATTCTCTACGGAGCTTTCCTCATTTTTGAAGTTTCAAAAGCAGTGCCAGAAAACATTGTGCTCAAAGCAACCGGTTGACCTCAGCCTGCCCAAAAGATCCCGAATGGAGCCTGACTTGTTCTGCACGTCGTCAAGAGCGAGTAGTAAAGGTGAGGAAGGCCCTTTGAACCACAAGGTCACCAGTGCTGATTGGAATGAGGAGAACGACGGTGTGGCAAGAAGCAAGGCTGATATTTCTCAGCTAAAAGTCATTCAGACGAAGCTGAATGAATCGTTCTTCTTCAGGGTTAAGGGAGAAGGGGACTCCCCAAAGACTCAGTCTCCCCTAATGAAGCTCTGTGAGACTTCGGAGAGGATTACCAAGAAGTAACAGTAACAGAGCTAAGTTTTTCCCATCCGTCTTGAGCTGACTACAGTAATGTAAAAAGATAAGAAACAAGCAGCCTATAATTGTTCATGTTGTATCTGGTTATTCATTATGCTTACAGTATTTTAAAAATTCTATTCAATATGTAAAATTTCAAATTTCAATATTCCTGAATTTCAGATAAATTGTTTTGTTCATGTATTCACATATTTCTAAATTTGTGTAACAAATTTGTCTGAAACTAATTTTATTCAGAGAAATTCTGAAACACTATCTAGGGACCTTAAAAGTGAAAAGAAAAAGTTGTTTCATTTCACTGCCACTTCACATGTGTTTCATTTACTTACTGGTAAACCATTTCAGCATCTTCGTATATTAATAGTTACTTTGTTGACATTGAGATTTTTGCATTTGTTAAGTTCTATTGGATATATTGGCAATGATAAAATTCGATTAAAATAAGAAACTGAAGTATTTGTATGTTAAGCGCCTATGTATTTCTCATCAGAATGAATCAACCTAGACTTGAGTCATCTAAATGTTACACACACAGTTCTCATTACACATGCCTTGTTTCACAAAGAAACTTTATTTAATCTCACAATCATATATCCACAGCAATGCAATCACTGTTTCTATTGCTTAATTTTCAACCAAGGTTATGAATTAAACTTGGGAGAGTTTTAAAAGCACACTGTGCCCATAGCAGTATAGAGGGAGGCAAACTCACTCACACTCACAAGCATAACATCAATCAGTAGGAAATAACTACTGAATAATAATGCATTTTAGTCAATTAAAAAGCAAATTTACAGCCCTGAATTTGTTTAGGACATTTGTAGGGAACCTATGCTTGTGTTGGCGTCGCTTCTCCTGGATTCTTGTTAATCATTCTAGCCTCCTGAGGAATCATATTGGGAATTCCATCAATGATGGGATAGGCAATGCCAAGCTCCTCGTTGATCAGTTCATTGGTCTTTTTTTCATACCTGGTAAAGTAAAATAAACATCTTGGTTTAGATTTAATATACAACAAAAGTATACAAAAATCTACAAAACAACTTAACCGAATTCGCCGAGTGAACCTTTACGGGAAAATGGCAACATTCTTAAGGTGATATTTAGATTCTGGTACCATGTGAGTGTATTTAGACAACAATTATGCAACTGCGCACCTTTATGTATTTCGGCATTGTTAAGCCTTTTAAATTCGGCAATATCTGAGATTCTGACATCCAAAAGATACAATTTCAATCACTTCTCGCAAAACATTAGGATTTATCCAGCTAACTCATTCTATTTTTTACTCACATTTTCAACAACACCTAATGACAAGAAGAAACAAAGTTAGCTGAAAGGTTCTGACCTCAAGGCTTTTTTGGAAAGTGGACAAACTAGGAATTCCAGTAATGAATCGTCGAAAGACATTTTGGACTCTTCGTTGTCCTTCGCATCGTCCGCCAAAAACCTGGCAAAAGACGTCGGCATGAGTCCAGCACCACGGAATCCATATAAACACTTTCCCGCACTGTAACGACTGCGAGTTATTGACGCTAATCTGGCAACATTCTGAAACATGTTCTAAATGCGGTTCCCTGTTTGACAGCACCGATAACCCACGAGTTCCTAAAGTATATGATCAAATATTATGTATCTTCTGACATAATTCGTGAGGTCAGACGTGTTCAACGCGTAGAATGTCCCCCTACACCACGCTCCTCTTAATGTTAAGTTCCGCTATTCCGCTGTTGGCGTAACACGTCCATTTTCTTCGAAGAGGCTGTAAACAAATTATTGGAAAATCTAGTAATCATGTCAGCAGTAACATTTGGGTAAAATGTTGTTTTATTAATTGTTCCCTTATCCGTGATAGACCTAAAATTTCTAGAGTGCTAAAATTATTTTCAGTTTCTCGAAAACATGCGTAAAGGTCATGTTACCACGTCAACGCAAGATGACAGTATACTCACATTTACCAATGTGAGTATTCATTTTCGGGATATTATTTATTAACCTAGATTTTTAAATTCACCTTTTGAATGAAACTCACCAATATCAATGTTTGCCATTGAAGGTCATTCAATCGTTGGCAAAGCATGTGATACTGTGTACTTAATACGACTTAAAAACCTGTTGAGAAAAATACTCTCCTGGAAGATAAATAGCGTGTTAAATAAAGTAAGAACTGAAACAGTTTTTTTCAGGGCACAATGTGTTATATTTATTATTTATATTGTTTTGGCAATTACAGAATTCATAAGCCTCAGAAGAGTGTATATGGATTCTGCCATGGCATCAGTAACCTAATGTTTCCAAACTCACGCTACAAGCAGTGGTGTGCAGGCTGGTTTCACAACTAATATACCCAATTTGTGATTGCATCAGTATTCAACTAGCCCCTTACAGAAACTTATATGGCTATATAACTACCCACTGGTTACCCACTCTGCTGGGCAGCTGGTGGTGTATTGGTTAAAGTGACAGCCTGTAACTGAAAGTCCGGTACAAGTCACTCCCCAGCTGTTGTATCCTTAAGCAGGGTACCTAATCTGAGTTCAGTAAATATCCAGCTGTACAAGTGGATGAATGTAGAAATGTTAAGCTGTGTAAGTCACTTTGGATAAAGGGTCTGCTAAGTAAATTAATTGTATACTACTACTCACCCCATAGAATAGGATTAATGCTGATTGGAGGAGAGAAATGTCCCTCTCAACTGCACTGCCTGCCTGCAGGATCCTGGGAAGCCAATAGGAGAAGCTCTTTAGTGACAAGCCTAGTGAAGTTCGGCTGGTTTTAGCCCACCCCAGCCAGGCACTTGTGCGCCACTGCTGTGGTCTCCCGGTCATAATCGGCTAATGACATGAGCTGGATTAGAACTAGCAAACTCTAGCTCATGGCTCTGGCTCAGTCTGCACTAAGGCAGTCTGCGTTTTATTACATTGTCTCCTATTGGCTTCCTGTGCAGGCTGGCTGTGCAATCAAGACGGATTGTGCCTCTCCAATTTGTGATGATCCTCTTATGTATTTCAATGGGACAGTGTGTATTATGCTGAATCTACACGAGCGTGTGACATGTCAATATTAAAGCTATGTTCCAAGTTTCACCTTCTTTCCTATCTGAATACATTTCTGAACCAGTCACATAGAGGTGGTGTTGCCACTGGGTGGGACACGTTAAACCGGGGATGACATTGAGAGCCACTGCTGTACCTCAGTCCTTAAGTTCATAAAGGAAGGCAACAATCCAGTCTGGGATCTGAAACAGAGTTCTCTTTCCTTTAACCCAGACTAGCAGGAACCTATCTGTGCACTATTGTGGGCCTTCACAACATCTACAATATATTGGCTTTGGGCCCAGAATCTCTCCATATCTGCTGGTTCACTTCTGTGACATTCATAAAACATTTATTTCTGCAAAAAAGATTTGTTCTGAGGCTCTAGCGGTCTGCTCTGACTGCACTCAATGTCTGGATGAGGCTCTGAATCCCAGCTACAGAAATTGTGTGTGGAACTGGAATTTATGAAAGCATGTTGTTACAATAACATGCAATATAGGGACATAGTTGGCTTGATTTTGTAGGGTGGCACAGAATCAGTGTGCGTGTGTGTTGAGGAAGGGGAAAGGGGAGAGATCTAACATATGAATGTCTTTGCTAGTGGGAAAGGACAGGTGTGATCTGTACCGGTGAGAATTCAAAACGCTGAATTCTGAACCTGCTATAAGTGATTGATTCATATACATGGCATGCCAGGCATTAAAGGCATTAAAAGTCAAGATGGGATGGGACAAAAGCATTTCTGCTTTGTGGAAAAATATTGCAAATGATGCAAAATATGCTGATTTAGCTGAACCATGACTTTCAATCAAAAACATTCGGTTTAATTTGCATTTAACTGCAATATATTTTTGGACATCCAATCCTTTCTCAAGACAAGTTGTCATTCTGGAGTAATTTGCGTCATCAGGACCAATTTTCTGAGGTCTACCAGACAGCTAAAGAAATGGATGAATACTCTGCTTTATAAGCTAAACAAAGAACCACAGCCTCACATTTCTGTCATACTGGAATACAGTTTTCTTTTCCTGTTTGTGAGGATAAACTAGCATAGTTTTTTTAGGGGGAATCAGAAATTATCCAGTGAAACCAGTCCTTTGTTTCTGAATATTTATAACAGTGTCGATGACTCCAGTAAATTTAGTCTGCTCTGTTGGCACTGACTTTGGGAAGTGGTTTCTGTTCCTATTTCTACTGGCTGTGGGGTCAATGAGAGCAGTCAGGTTCAGGAGGGAAGGGGATTCTTGGAACAGTCTTTCATTCACTCGTGGAAAGTCACAGACCAGTCACACAGAACCACCCAAAACTGTGTGAAAATACCTCTTTTTGGCCTTCAGCAGACATGAAAGGTGTTCCTTTATCTCAGATGGAGCCATTAAATTTCCTGTGTATTCTTCTGCTGCTGAAAGGACAAACAAGCTGATTTTCTTTATGGTCTACCCGAGTATCAGGACAAGTAATAACGCTGTTTTCTGTGAACTTTGTTTAGAAATTGCTGCAGGAAATGCATCCCATTTGGCTAAAATTGCTGAGTGTTAAACGTAGTGTTTATTTATATTGATTTGCAATATGTAGTCATTAGCATTCTGTGTGTTTCACTTTGTTTACATCTGAAACACCTTGATAAGGCGCAATCTATATCACAAGAGCTACATATGGGAAGATCTAACATTTGATATTAAAATCTTTGAGAGAAAAGTAGTCCATATGGGAGCTGGGAAACAGCTGTTGTTTGATCTGCTCTGTTTCTGAACACACCATCCAAAGTGACACTGGCAGCTATTCTCACTGAGTGCTAACCAAGACACAGCATCATTCACATCATATTATCTGCGACATCTACCTCAATGAGTAAACTCACTCTGCACTCTATAGCCAACTACTGCTTCATTACTGCTTTTCAGAAGGGTTTACCTCTCGTCCAATCGCAGCTGAACGTCCTGCACACGTAGTGTAGCCTTCAGTGTGGTAAAAAACCCATGGCCTAAAAGTAAGTTTAAAAATCAGCATTGTCCCTTTGTGTGCTTCTAGGGTTTGGGGCTGTCAGGCAGGACACAATATCAATTGCAAAATTGGACTGAAATATCTAATTTATCAAAAAAACAAACAACAAAAAAAATGTTTTATTACTTCTAGTAATTTGACAGTAAACTGTAAACAGTCTGTAAACAGTCAGCATACGTGGAATTAATCATTCATCAACTTTGCCACTGGATGTCGCTAGTGAAACTAGTTAAAACATTTTTACAGCGAAAACTGGTTACTACAAAAATAATTTTTACTGTGGCACACCAATTACCTAATCAACCCTTCCTGTATAAAAAGACCACTTCTTTTGTTTTAGAGGAGAGAGAGGAATGTTGCTGTGCGTGCATAACATTACCCTTGGGTTTACATACTCCCGTAGATAACCTGTTGTTATATACAGTGGGTTAGAAGCGAGTGGCTTTCCCTTTGTTTGTTGTAGCAGCTAGGTTAGTTGTATAGGGTTTATCTTGTGACAGGCAGAGTAAAAGTGTAGGGAAGACCAGGGCCCTTATTATTATTTATTTACTTTGACAGACCGCTCGTCCAGTTGTTCTCCTAAACCTCTCTTTGTTGTTTGTTCCTCTTGTTGTTGTAGCAGCTAGGTTAGTTGTATAGGGTTTATCTTGTGACAGGCAGAGTGAAGGTGTAGGGAAGACCAGGGCCCTTATTATTATTTATTTACTTTGACAGACCACTCGTCCAGTTGTTCTCCTAAACCTCTCTTTGTTGTTTGTTCCTCTTGTTGTTGTAGCAGCTAGGTTAGTTGTATAGGGTTTATCTTGTGACAGGCAGAGTAAAGGTGTAGGGAAGACCAGGGCCCTTATTATTATTTGTTTACTTTGACAGACCACTCGCCCGGTCGTTCTCCTAAACCTCTCTTTGTTGTTTGTTCCTGTTGTTGTTGTATGTGTTGTAAATAAAAACCCTGTGAAACACTTTTTAAAAATATAACTTCGTCTGAGTTGTACTTTGTTGTCAGTTAATGCTATGCCCACCATCCGTTGTCCTGCCTGAGTGTGTTTACGTGTGGGCAGTTGTGTTCCACTCCACTAACGAGCCATAGCAGAGACGTAACACGTCTAAGGACAAAAATATCATATTTGCACACAGATTGAAATTATTTAACAACAATATCCCGGCAATTAAAAAGGTAGTATTAATAAGGTTGCTTCAGGAAGACCGTGTGCTCAAGCCAACATTCAGAAACTGGTCCATCAAGTCGAAATTGCTGGAGTATATTTGTAATATATTCAGCCTGTATTGCTGGTTACTGAGGCACAGATGGATCAGGTTAGACAGCAAGCAGATCTATGTTGACAAACTCAGTGCTTCCCATGGCAGGAGCCTATCATTTCTCCACGGGTGATGGATGACAGACATGAACATGTAGTGAAAAAGTTCTGGTTTATTCACACTAATGTAGGATGTCAGACATGAACATGTAGTGATGAAGTGCAGATTTAGTTACACTAATACTGGACGACAAACATGAACGTGTAGTGATGAAGTTTTGGTTTATTCACACTAATGTAGGATGATAGACATGAACGTTCAATAGTTTTACCTTAGGGGCAGACTGTCACAGGCAGCTAGTTTTCATCCAAACAGAATTTATTTAGCCCATTCCTCAAATTTCTTCATATATTTCTCCATATCTTCATAAAATAAAATATCTTATAAATTCTGCACAGAATGTGTTTTTTTTTAAGTTTCAAGTCAGAGAACAGCAGTTGTTTGCTTCTTCAAGGACGAAGACGTAATTCCCAGCCACTCAGACAAATGCCTGATCAGAAGTTTGAGACCATGGATAGTGAAGTAGGTGACATAAAGCATCATGGTAGGGACAGAAAACACTTCATGGAAACACACAGGGATGGACGGGCTAAAAATCAGACAAGGAATTGTAAACACACAGTCCCAAATTCGGGCTATGGGCAATTCATTATTAGGCTTATGTTATTTTTATGGAACAGGGCTTGAGCAGGACTTGTTTTAAGTTGAGTGACTTTAAATAGCAAGAGAAGCCATTTAATTACTGTGTATTACCTTTTCCTTACATAGTACCAATCTAAATGACAGACACACGCACACTCACACATGCACACGCACACACACACCCACTGAGGGTCCAGACGCGTACCAAGCCAGGGACGAAGGCTGAGGACAAGGACACGCTCATCATGAGGAGCTGGGCAGGTCTCTGCATTATTCATTAAGGCCCTAGGACCACATCAGTCACACTCAGCACTGAGGAGAGATTACGGCGAGAGTGATGTGGTGTGGCCGTTTGAGTGTCTCTACCGGGATAAGTGGCTCTCACGGCGCAAAGCACAGCTTTATTTCTGAGGTCCAGAGAATCCACAAAACCCTACACAGCGAGTCTCTCCACATCTGATCAATTATACAGAGAGACAAAGGGCAGACTTGCTTGAAATTTACGGAAGATTCAAACAGGGAGAGACCAGAGAGACTGGTTCCTGAATGAGCACTGACTGAGAAATCGGGTCAACGGAAATTAGTGCACAGAAGAAATATTTAGCTGTGGATATAAAGCCTATAATAGGACTGACATGAGGGTTGATATTTTTTTAATCAAATTTTGTGTACTATATGAGAGAAATTGTATCATAAGAAAAATTATATACTTCTGACTCATTGGTCAGGCATACATTTAGGGTCAGGTATACACTATGTGGGTGAAAGCCAGAACTTTTTCTTCCATTTCTTCTACTTTTAAAGTGCATTCCGTTAGCATATGGTCGCATTTTCTGTACAGAATTGGAAAATGCCAAAAGGCCTGGGAGCAAACTCAGTGTAATCACAGTGGGTAGATACGAAAATGAGCAAAGGAAAGCACAATAAATTGCAAATTGCTCAGTGAATTTATTTGACATTTCATGTTTTTTCTTATTACAGAGCACTGCCAACATGTGGGTACTGAGGACTGTCAATAACAGGCTGGGCGGTAAGCAGAGAAAACAAAGCCGTTCTCATACTTCACAGACGGAAAACACCTTCGCCCACCTTCACCCACCCTGTAGGAATCACCTTTATTCAGCCAAGCAGCAAGTGTTTCAGGTGAAAAGTATTTTTTGGAAAAATCTATTGCATTTTCCGTCTTCGGTTTTTCCAGGTGGGGCGACCTACAGGTCAACAATGAGGCTGTCTTCTTTTCTCCCTCCATGGCTCCCAATTCACATGCTGGGCAGGTGAGGGACCACTGAACTCTCTGCGAAAGGCACGCTGTGCTCTTCTGAATATACCCAGTGTGAGGCTGTGTTCTGCTCATCCCCTCCAAATCCTTTAGCAGACGGTTGGCTGAGAACAGGACTGCTCGGGGAATTGTAGTTTCCTTTTGTGCAACAGACACTGTTGGCCAAGCTTTCGCTTTATCATAGCTAAGGCGAATTCTGTACCAATGTATGCTCTCTTTTGGTAATGAAACTGGAGCAGCAATGAAATTGTCTTTATGTCACCCGGGTTCAATAAGTGGTGTGCTTATGTACGTGTTAAAGTTTCCTAAATGAACACACGACGAGCCAACACAAAGGACAGGCTGTGGCCACAGAGAAGGGACTTTGAGTGTTTTTAAAACAGCAAGCTCCTCTGCACAACACTACACTGTGGGAGTTTCTCTCTACCACAGGATCGTTTGGCCTTGAAATCGCCGAAACAGACACTGGGAGTTGCTTATTTATTTCAAAACATTCAACACAACCAAATTACAAATATTAAAATTTAATTGAATATTTAGTTTTATTCTTTTAGTTAAAGAATTTTTCAGCCCAGGACTAACCTATGGGAGCAGGCTCTTTTAAACCAACACAAAACATGGGACTGCACTAGGTCGGAGGACAGGAATGTACAGTAAAGACATGGGACTGCACCAGGTCGGAGGAGAGGAATGTACCGTAAAGACATGGGACTGCACCAGGTCGGGGGAGAGGAATGTACAGTAAAGACATGTGACTGCACCAGGTCAGAGGAGAGGAATATAAGCAGAGACATGGGACTGAACCAGGTTGGAGGAGAGGAATATAAGCAGAGACATGGGACTGTACCGGATCTGAGGAGAGGAATGTACAGTAAAGACATGGGACTGAACCAGGTCGGAGGAGAGGAATGTCTGCGGTTTTAACAGAAAGATCAGACAGTGTGCGAAGAGAGAGATGGATTTATAAACTATGTAGAGCGATGAGAGCTGCCTTTAATCCGCTCTAAAATCAGTGCATTATAAAATCCTTTTAATCTTTAGCAGAATGTCAGCCTTGGTATGACTCAGAAATGTGTTAATCTACTATTACCAATGGAAAAGAAATTCTGTTGTCGGTCAGGCTCCATAGAGCCTTTCTGCTTGTAATGAAGCTGCAAATAGCTTAGGATTTTAATCAGCAGCAGATAATTATTCAGTCTAACAAACGTAATAAGGGACATTTTTTGGATTGTGCAGAAGACCGCTTCATGTTTGGATGTTATCAGTTAACAAGGCACAGATGGTCAAGATGAATCTCATCTTTCGTTGCTGTGATACAAGCAGTTATGTCATTTTTTAGAAGGTTAACTGGCTAACTATTACATATAACCAATGCAATCACTGTCTTCTAGAACAGAGCAGATGTGTTTTACTGTTAAGTTTGTTTTCTGCTGTGACAATGAAGAGTTAAACAGCTTGTCTTGTGAGTTAAATATATGTACTTATACGGATTCATGCACAACACACACCACCAATGCGCATGCCATAGCTTCTTCTCAACTAGTTTGTGGCACTTAGCTGAACTGGAGTAACTCTGGTGCCCAACGGTGTTATAGTAGCACATTTGTTCATTTCTAACCAAAAACTGAACATTTTAAGAACAGAGTGAATCCTGGTGTTTTTCACTGTATGTGAATGGTCCAGGCATGCCTTTGTAAGTGAAAAAGGATAATTATGAAGCTACTTATTGGAGTTGTTATGATACCACTGACTTGAATTGACTTTGTAGTACATTAGTAGCCATTGGTTCACCCTTTACCTTAGCTATTTGCAATTTAGTTTTTTTTTCTTTAACCTATTTAGCAGTTTAGTACACTCAATCTTCCACTTCAGTAAGCTACAGCATATGTTCCATGCAAGCTTGTGTACCACCTCTCACACCTGTGTTACACTATAGGCTTCAGGGCACACTAGGTATCAAACCATGCTCTTCTGCACCATGAGATCTTACCCATGCAGTTTGAGTAGTTAACTCTGCCATAAAGACAATTTGTTGTCTTCTGCTGTGAATAAGTGCCCAGAGAATGACGGAAGTAACTGGACTGATGGGAGGCTAAATCTGAGGGGAAAATATTTGATCAATTAGGTCTGATGTGAATCACTATTCATTACCTACCTAACCATGAAATCAAAAAGCACCTACATTTCTCATTTCCCACTCTATTACTCATGGATTCACCACCCCTTTGGACACAAAACACACATTTGTAACTGTGTCAGTTATTTATATATATATATATATATATATATATATATATATATATATATACCCCCAAAATAAGAATAAAACAAACGTTAATCTATATTTAGACATTATATAAATTTAGATGGTTCCATAATTTGTAATTGCTAACTTTGTGCATGTCCACCGGCAGTTGCATGTCTCTTACATCAGAGTGATGGTGCCCTTACAATCCAGGCTTTTTATGAAAACCGATATTAAATGAATCTAGTGTGAAATAAGTTATTAGTGAGGGGAGACGGAAGTTTGCTTTTGGTGTTATTATAGGAACTGAATCAAGCCAGAGAGTTCTCTTGAGTGGATGATGTGATGTCTGCTCCAGAGTAAGGAGTGTTATGGCGGACTACCTGAATGAGAGGAACACATTCATGAGAACAGTTACTCACCACAGTCTGAATGACTCTCAGTATGTGGGAGAGGAAACACAAATATGGAACAGCCCTAAACAGAAAAGCCTTATTCCTCTCAAAGGCATGCTTTTCCAAAAATCTCAAATCTCAAACAATATAGCAGCAAAAAAGCAGTTTAGCTTACAGTTCTCAACAATCTGTTTGAAGCAAGATTCAGTATAAGGAACCTTCTCTTATCAAGTCTTATCAAACTGAACGCATGAAGTGGAGCAGTTCTGTTTGGGTGACATTTATGGAGAACAAGTGCGTGCTCCTGATGTATGAATCACTTCAGAGCAGAGCCTGTCAATCTCCTCTGGAGGCTTAATATCTTACATTACACCGGGTACACGTCTTAGACTACAGTCATAACCCTAACCCTGTAAATCATTTAAACAATTAATTTGAAATCCTTGAAGTTTTCCAATGAAGACCAATGTAATAGCTAAAACAAATTGAGCAATTTGAAACATTTCAAATTGGGCTCCTTTTATACCATTAACATATAAACAGCTGCCTGTGTGTCTATTTTCTCAGCTCATTATTACTGCTTTTCTCAATTTGTTACCACTTTTCTCAGTGTGTTACCACTTTGCACTTTTCTCATTGTGTCACCACTAAATACATTACCAGTTTTTTCAATGTGTTACCACTTTGCACTTTTCTTAATTCATTCCCACTTTCTCTCAATGCGTCACCACTTTTCACTTTTCTCAATGCGTCACCACTTTTCCCAGTGTGTAATAACTTTTCTCAATCCATCACCTCTTTTCTTAGTGTGTTACCACTTTTCTCAATGTGTCACCAATGTGTGTGTTACTGTCACACCTATCTTTACAGACGGCCAGGGAGGTAGAGGAACAACCAGGTCAAAGAGTAAGCAAAGAGTAATGGAGGCAGGCAAAAAGGAGTTATCGGGTCGATTTCTCAGGCGTACAGACAATCAGATGAGAATACAGGAGTCAAAAACACGAAAAGTAAACAGAGGTCAAGAACACGGGAGATTAAACAGTAAACTAGAATAACAACCATAAATTCTACAAGAAACAGACATGACTTTGCACTGGATATGAGAGACAAAGGGTTATAAATGGAAATTAGAAGGAAACAGGTTACAGGGCTGGGGAGTACTGGTTGAATGGGAACAGAGAGCGCGTATGGTGTTGGGGAATGTTGAATTAAGAGCTGCGCATGGTGCTGAGGAAGGACTGATACAGGGTTTAGTATTCGGGAGATGATGACATCTGGTAGTGAACTGGTGATGTGTGGAGTGATGACGTAACAGTTACCACTTTCCACTTTCCTCAATGTGTTACCACTGAATGCGTTACCACTTTTCTAAATGTGTTTCCGATCCATGCGGTGCCATTTCCTGAAAAAATAAAAACATAAAAAATAAAGACTTTCAGTAAAGTTTCAGCCCTCCTCTCTCATAATGAACTCACATTTTTCTGAGTTTTCTGTTCCTCTTGGCTTTTTTGATTACACCATTAAATACTTTAACTTTTAATGGGGCTACTGTCATTAATTGCTTCATCCTCCATTGCCAGTAAATTGCTTCTAGGACACCTTGTATAATCCTCTGGAAAGCTATCAATACTCTTGATAGGTTTTTGCAGTTATGTTGTATTTCCAGTGGGTGGATGAATAAGGAGGCTGGTTTAATTAAATAAACATGCTTTTAGAAAAATCTAGACAGGATTTGTCTACTGAGCTGTATCACTGGATGCCTTTGCCTGGCACACAACAAATCAATCCACATAGTGCTGCTCACTGTCAAGGAAGCTGGCTTCCAGTGTTTCCATAGTTACCTGGTGCCTGTTACGGGTTCACAACAATCTCAGGATTCTATCACACAATTGGATTTCCTAAGCACTGAAATTAAGTTTCTTCAGGAACTACATTACTGTTTATATTGGGGTCTGACACTTGTTCATTATAGACGAGTACCTGCTTAGGTGTTTATTACTGTTCAGTTGTGTCAAATTAGGTGTCACATATCTTGTTTGAAAATGTTCCAATAGTTCAAAAAAGTATTTTTAATGGCACACTGCAGCTTGTTATAAATCTTGTTATAAACATATATTAGGAAAATATCTAGCAGTACAAGAATATTGACTGTGGCTTTAAGGAAATAGCTTGACCAGCAGTCTGTCTGCTATGTCTGTTCTACTCTACGAGTGAGCCATTTGAATTTCTTGTGTAAACTCTGTCAAGTTTCTGATGTGGAAGCAAACCAGATTTACATGGTTGTCATTGTTTTAATCAAACATACAGTAAGTTAAACCAACCTGGAGGGAGCCACAACAGAAATAAATATGTAGGAAGGGGTGGCAGGCAGTCAGGCAGACATGGTGATTAATGCCACTGGTAAGTGAAGTAGCCATCGGCCGTTTCTCACTGGGAGACCGAGTAATGAGCTTTAATATTACAACTTTCTATGTGTGTCATACTCCTGTATCCTCATTGGCAGGAGAGAGAGAGAGAGAGAGAGAGAGCTGGGATAAATCATTTCCTGGGAGATGCTTCAAGCATGAAGGAATTTCTCCGGTTTTTAGAGTCATTCGTTGTGCAGTAGGACCCCGATGGAGGATGGCACAGTGCCCAGAGCATGAATATTTATCAGCAGCCCGACCATTTGGGCACCTGTACAACGTCAGATTGCATATATGCCCAGTGTAGTAAGATACTGTATATGGGGGAAGTTCCAAAAGCCAACAAGTTCACTATAAAATTAAAAAGATTAACATCAAACTTGACAATTGAACTGACATAAATCAAGTAAACCTTTTCTACATTTGCATGCCATGATGAAAAGTGGGGGAAATTACAGCATATTGTTCACACTGCTGTTCATGCCATTTCCCAGATCATAATTGTCTTACTGTTTTTAATTTCCACATGTTGTCTGAATACTGCCACTTCTTTCTCATTGCAGTTTGGATTACCACACACCTGCCCAGCTATACTCTAATGCAGCTTTAGTCTGGGAGTCACGCTGTCCTTAGAGTATTGCAGTCCTGGAGTCTCGCTGTCCGGACACTTTTCTAGGTGTCTCTGTAGAGTGAAATGCAGCGTATGAGGGGAACAAGGTCACTAGGGTTAATGATGATCCAACTGGACTGATCAATTGAACCTCTCATGAATCGTCTCTCCAGTTTGGAATGCTAGACATAGTTCTGATTGCTGTTGTATTTATGTTTCATTGTTACGATTCCGGCTGTGACAGGCTGAGTTCAGTGCACTTTTTATCAGGAATCTTTACAAGTTGTTGTTATAGCAACTGTTGACTCATGTCGAGTGGCTCTCTGTGTTCTGGGAGGAACTGACTGTCCTGGAGATTCGAGAGACAGGAAATAAAACTAGTGTGACAAGACCATCACCTTGTGGATCTCAATTAGATTCAGAATTAATGCACCACTGAGAGATGATGTCGCCAGGACGATGATATTGCTTTGTTTTTCAGATTAATAGCTTTGGATCTCCACATCACTGCAAACAAACTGACAGCCTGCCATTATCAGCAATTTCTGGCAAGGCTCTCTTGTGTCAGATGTTTCATGGGAGTGTGATGATAGAAAACCTAAAAAAATGCATTAGAAGGCATAGTCCTGGGATGAGGACAAAGTGCAGGGATGGATATATGTGAGAATCAGTAAGCCAGTATAACGCTACATGGTGCCTCCTGTACCACATAAGGCTGTGGAAGAGCTTTATATCCTCAAAGTGCCGGTAATTAGCGTCTGGTCTCACAGAGACTGCCAGGAGTGTTTAATTGAAGATATTATTTGATTGAAAGGTCTGGCATACATTGGGTAATTTATTCCAGAAGGAAACTGCATGTTTTTCACACTTAATTACTCCTCGGATTTCACGCATCCACAGGGCAGCTGCCCTTCTGGCGCCGCTCTAGCATCTTATGCATGTTAATGAGGAAAATAATGACATTTCTCACTGAAGCTCAGCATTTTCAGACCCATTGTGAAAAGTTAATCAACAAAGACAATGCACACTTAGAAAGATAAATTTTTGTTTTGGTTCCGTAAAAAATTAAAGAAATAAAAATTAATTTATATATATACACATACACTATATGGACAAACGTATTAGGCCACACAACTTTATTATTGCAAAGTGGAAGCGTTTAGGAAGCATAGCAACTCAGCCACGAAGTGGCAGACCACGAGGCCGCCGAGTGCTGAGGCGCATAGTGCGTAAAAGGCTCTGCTGACTCAATAACTGCAGAGTTCCAAACCTCCTCTGGCATTAACATCAGCACAAAAACTGTGCGCCGGGAGCTTCATGGCATGGGTTTCCATGGTAAAACAGCTGTATGCAATCCTTACATCACTAAGCACTATGCCAAGCGTCGGATGGAGTGGTGTAAAGCACGCCACCACTGGACTCTGGAGCAGTGGAAACATGTTCTGTGGAGTGATGAATCACGCTTCTCTGTCTGGTAGTCTGATGGACGAGTTTGGGTTTAGCAAATGCCAGGATAACCTTTCCTGCCTGACTGCACTGTGCCAACTTTAGTTTGGTGGAGGAGGGATAATTTTATGGGGTTGTTTTTCCGGGGTTGGCCAAGGCCCCTTAGTTCCACTGAAGGGAAATTATTAATGCCTCGGCTTACCAAGACATTTTGGAAATTTTATGCTTCCAACTTTGTGGAGGGCCCTTTTCTGTTCCAGCATGACTGTGCCCCAGTGCACAAAGCAAAGTCCCAAAGGCATGGTTGGATGAGTTTGGTGTGGAAGAACTTGACTGGCCCGCACAGAGCCCTGACCTCAACACTACTGAACACCTTTGGGATGAACTAGAATGGAGATTGCGAGCCAGGCCCTCTCGTCCAACATCAGTGTCTGACCTCACAAATGCTCATCTGGAAGAATGGGCAAAAATTCCAACAGACACACTCCAAAATGTTGTAGAAAGCCTTCCCAGAAGAGTGGAAGCATTTATAGCTGCCAAAGGGGACCAACTCGATATTAATGCCTATGGATTTAGAATGGGATATCATAAAAGCTCCTGTTGGTGTAATTTGTAGGTGTCCCAACACTTTTGTCCATATAATGTTTGTGTGTGTGTAATATATATATATATATATATATAAATTATTATTACATATATTATTTTGGACAAAGTTGGACCATTAACATACGTTGGTGAATCTCCCTATGAACAATAGCTTATTTCAACCTGGCTTCATTTCTCAGCAAATCACGTGACACTTGCTCGTAAAAGCTATTTTTTATTTCCAGTACACCATCTGATATTTCTTCGGCAATAAACATGCACTCAAACACACTGCTTTTGCCATCTGTAGATTTTACTGTCAGATACAACTTTATAAATAAGTAGCATATTTACGTTTAGAAAATAGTTTTTAAATCTGCAGTGTAACACATTATTCCAGCATTCACATTTCCTCAGAGCTGTACAGTGTGATTTACCAAAACCTTCAGACCTGAGACACAGGGAAGAATAAATACAGTAGGAACCATTGTCAAAGCTTGCTACACAGTAGCAATATTGTATCCAGTTCATCATTAGGATACGGGTAGCTGCACCCTCAAATAAAGATTCAAACCAAGAACGCTTGGAACGCAAGAAGTCCCAACATTATAGTCTCTCAGGCCAGAAAAAAAACCCCACTAATGGTCAACGATGAACAAAAATGTGGATTGACATTTACATTGATTTTTTTTTCCGAACAGAGAGACCTGAGGGTGGCAGAATCATCCCTATGGACACCAGGTGATTCTTGTATTTTCCATTAACAACTCAAAAGCCCTACGGCTTCAATGTCTGTGATGGTTCTCCGAAGTCCAGTGTTGGAACCAGGGCAGGGCTTCACCCTGAGGAGTCCAGATTCCATCACCAAGGAGCCCCTGTCAGCAGGTTGGTGATGGTCCATCTTTGACCGCTGCACTTCTGGAGGGACAGCTGGAAGCCAAACTCATTGTCGCTGCTCTCCGTCAGCTCAAGGCATCGCTTGGATTTCCTGTTCTGGATGGAACCCCCCTGGAGGAAAAATATGTACTGCATTAAAAAACATTTTTTCAGCGCACATGCTTTCATGGTGCAAATCATCATCTGAAACCTTAGACATTCAGTCACACATCAAGACTTCTCCTGGAGCAGCTGAAAGACCCAAGATGTGTCCTACCTCAGAAGTGCTCCCATAACTATGCAGAGTGCACTAACTGCCACTTCAGACATCTACCAAGCTGATTGTTTACACCACAGAATGTCCACTGTGGCCTTGTAAGCTCACTGTAAACAGTGATATGTTTGAAGGGTTGATTTTTAACTTACTCTATTTGTATTTCCTACGTGCCTTGATCCAGGTTCCCTGTCTCCCTCAACCCTATTCCCCTCGATTTCTCTCTTTTTCTGTCCCAAAGATTATCAAAGCCAAAACAAGTGCTTCCACAAAAGTAGTGTATTTAGTTTTTTTTATAAATCTGTTTCTTCCCTTTGGGAAGCTGGGCTCTTGGATGATTAGAGAAACAGGAGACAAATTGTTGGGTGCACAGTTATTGGATTAGCTCAGCAGGAATAGAAAGCAGATGGAAAATTAGGTTCTATATCTATGGACATACAATTCCAAAAAAATTGGGACAATGTGTGAAAAGTAAAAAAAAAAAAAAAAAGAAAAGAAAAATACAGAAATTGATGATTTGCAAATCCTTATTGAGCTGTATTCAATGGAGAACAGTACAAAGACAAGAAAATGAATATTTAACCTAATGAATTGTATTGTTTTTTCATGAATACATTCGTGTATCAGGACTCGAATGGCAAGGTTCTGCAACAGCTTCTTCCCCCAAGCTTTCAGAGCCCAGAACACCCTGGTACCAGCCAACATCTCACCCCCATAATCATCTATAGGACTCACAAACAAACTGTGCACTGTCACTTTAAAAAAAATTTTTCACTACCTACTGATTATTCTGTCTTTACGACTGCACTATTTACTGCTGCTCCATTCACTTGTTACTGTTTTCTGTGTATTGTATTGTGTTGTGTATTCTGTTATTGTTGTTTATTTTATTGTTTATGCACCTTGTCATAGAAACGACATTTTGTTCAGACGTATACTCGTATGCGGAAGAATGACAATAAAGACTTTTTAACTTTTTTGACTTGTGTTGCAGGCATCAGATTTAGAATGAGTAGCAGGGCTGCAGTTCACTGTGCAATCGCAGTGTGAGGAAAAGGTATCTACAGTCCTCCTCACGCAGTGGCAGTGATGGTGAGGGTGAGGGTGAGGGGGACAGGGGACAGATGTGATAACTGCCTTATATCTACATTGTCCACAGTCGGACCTGTGCCCAAACTCCAGTACTGGTCAAATAAACCGGCCAAAGGACATTCTATCATCCTTCCTTCAATGTTTAAGCTGTAAATGTGTTTGTCTTCTCAAACGAGTCTACACTACGCTGATCTGCACCACAATGGAGGGGTCTGAACTATGCTGGTCTGTACCACAGTAGAGGGATCTAATGGAGGGGTCTGAACTATGCTGGTCTGTACCACAGTAGAGGGATCTAATGGAGGGGTCTGAACTATGCTGGTCTAAACCACAGTAGAGGAATCTAATGGAGAGGTCTGAACTATGCTGGTCTGTACCACAGTAGAGGGATCTAATGGAGCTTTTAAATGACCTTTATGATAAAAGGGTTAATACATGAGCAATGCAAAGGAATAAGACTGGAGGATGGTTTATAATGAATTCCGGTGAAGTCCCTGCAGCATCTGCTCTCTGATTGTTCCGAAAAAAATGTATTTAACAGTGTGATTAGGGTTTTTAAAAAGGTTTGCTTTGGATTCCTTCCTGACGTCTATATTCTAAATGAGTCAGACATAGCTATATGTAGCCCACCCATTGACTCTCCTTGGGATCTGTACATTGGATAATGGCACAAAAACAAAAGGCTGAAACGTTATGACTTTATCAAACCGCAGTCCTCAAAACTCCAAACAATGCC